>PVJS01040977.1:0-18180 GCA_004027185.1 Glis glis
AGCTCAGTCCTGATATCCCCTTCACCCCTGATGACCTACCTTCCTCACAGTAGGCCCCACCACCTCCCAGCGGTGTCATGGGCTGGGACTAAGCCTTTAATGTGGGCCTTCGGGCAACATTCCAGACTAAACTATAGCAGCAAGGTCAGTATTAATGCATCTTTGAAGGTAGCCACCTAAGGCCTCCTCCAGGTACCACCTGTCCACCAGGCATCACAGACACCATCTGTCTCAATCTATGTGCTCACTCTTATTTACAGTAACCTGACTCTTATCTGTCTAGACATTCTCATGATTTCAGTCAATATTCTGTGTTAAAGAAAAGTACATAGTCTGGGGAAGGCCACTGTTACAATTCAGGTGCAATTTCCAGGCAACAATGAACACCCACGTGTGCGTGTGTGTGTGTGTGTGTGTGTGTGTGTGTGTGTGTCTGTCTGTCTGTCTGGGGATTGAACCCAGGGGCATTCTACCTCTGAGCTATGCCCCAGCTCTTTTTATTTTTTATTCTGAAATAGGATCTTGCTAAATTGCTGAAGTCCCACTAAGTTGCTGAGGCTGTCGTCGAACCTGCAATCCTCCGGTCTCAGCCTCCCAAATACTGGGCTTACAGACATGTGCCACTACACCCAGTAGCAAAATTTTCTGATAGTCAAAGACTCTCCAATTTCTTCTCCTTTTTCAGCCCCTCTCCTTATTTCAGACACCCTGTGTCCCCATTCTTCCAACTATCCTTTTCTTTCCTCCCAGAAAACTTGCTCCTGTCTCTTATAATAAATGTTAAAAACTGACTAATAACTTAGAGGAAGCCAGACGTTTTTGTGTATGAGATGAAATCTTAAACTTAGTGGAATCTCTGGTTCTGACTAGCCTTGCGTTGGGATTTTAGAGGCTCTTCCCCGTGATACTGAAACTGTCCCCTTCCAGCGAACGGCTGCCACATTGAAACAGGGAAAGAAAGCGTCAGCAGAGACCCGGCCTGCTGAAGACAAACTTGGCCACACAAAGAAGCAGGCATGAAGGCAGGTTCCTGCAGGTGGAGGAGGAGGATTCTGAAGGCTCCTGAGGAAGAATATCAAAAGAATACACCTGACCCAAGCAGGGAGATGGAGCTCAATGTGTCCTCCCTCTCTTTTGCCTCACATGAATTCTAGATGTGAAAAGAATAGGGGACCCCCCAAAAGGGGCTCTGCTGTTCAACTTTATCTCTCAAGTATCATCTTAAGCCTTTCCTTCTGGCTTCAAAGATCTTTTAGGAGAACCGGGCGTAGTGGCACACGCTTGTAATCCCAGTACTTTGGGAGGCAGAGACCGGAGGATCCGGGTTCACAGCCAGCCTCAGCTCTCTCATTCTCTCTCTCCCTCCCTCTCTCTCTCTCTCTCTCTCTCTCTCTCTCTCTCTCTCTCCTTAGTGAGGTCCTCCGCAACTTCGTGAGACACGGTTTCAAAATAAAGTATAAAAAATAGGGCCAGGGGCTTAGAACGCCCCTGCGTTCAATCCCCAGTACCGCAAAAAAAAAAAAAGATCTTTTAGGAGGTGGGAGTTTTCCTTACTCCAAATACTACATCTACAACCCAACTCACCCCAATAATGCACATTAATGTTTACACACAAGACATGGTTGAGTTAATATAGGTAAAGCAGGAAAAGACTGTCTGGTATATAATGTTATGTACATATTAAATATTATCTTATTGATGATGGTGGATGATTATGATTTTACAGCTCTAATTACCCAAAAACTTCGGCAAAGCCCAAGTATAAAAGTGTCTCAGTTAGAGCTGCTAGATCAGCACTATAAAACAGATGAACCCAGTAAATTTCCATAAGGGAAGATGTAATCATTCTGTTCTTTATAAAGACTTAAAGCAGAACGGATAATATTTTTCTAGACAGACTTCCCCAAGGATGCCGGTCTTGCTACTAGTAAGACAAACCCTACCTCACACCATACGTAACTGAACCTATTCTTATTTGTAGATTACCTCTTCCAGCATCAAAGATACATGTAGGAGCTGAGTGTGGAGGATCCCCAGATCTAGTGATATTCTTATATCACTAGATATATCACTATAGATATATCTTATATCACTAGATATCACTAGTGATATCCCCAGATCTAGAAATATCTCTTAAGATATTTCTTGTAAGAAAGTCACCAATTAAGCAAATATAAGGAAGAGTCCTGTGATACTTGAGGGGTGATCTCTCTCGACTCTGCTCAGCATCCTTGAAAGTGACCAGCTAGATTGATTTCATAACATGCAGATGCAGCAACAGCAGTTCTTGTTCGTGGGAAAAGCCACCTTCTAAAAATCACTACAGGATTGTTGATATAGGGTAATTTAGTACTAAATTGACCCAGTGGGGTGAGTTTTCTCTTAAAAGGGAAGAGTGCAGTAAAAATAGCTTGCTTTTATGCCTGACCTAAATCTTTCACTTCCTCTCACAAGAGAGAAGCAGATGTTCAGTGCAGAGTTGGGGAGGGAATGGGGGAGATGAAGGAAACAAACACAATGACACTGTGGTTCAGGCTTTTCTTTAAAACATCAGCCAGATGCTCATTCTCTGAATCAAGTGTTTAAACTTCAACACAGAAGAACATCTTCATCTTCATCAATTAATTCTCTATGCCCTACCTACTCCACCTTTTCTTTAAAGAGAGGAAAAAAAATAAAAAGCAAACTCAACACACACAAGCCAGCTTTTCAACAGATGCTACTGGAACAATTAGATATCCACAAGGAAAAGGATTAATTCAAACCCTACCTCACACCATACACAGAAGTTAACTCAAAACAAATCACAGACCTAAGAGCTTTTACTTACACTAAGAGAGAAAACTACACAATTTTTAGAAGAAAACATAAGAGAAAATCTGTGTGACCATGGATTAGGCTAAAGCTAAAATTTCTTAGCTAAAGCACAATTCAAAAAAGAAAAAAAATTAGTGAATTGTACTTTATCAAAATTAAAAAGTTTTGTCCAGGAATGAAGGTGTGTGCCTGTAATGCCAGTACTTGGGAGGCTGAGACAGGAGGATCTCAGGTTTGAGGCCAGCCTTGGCAACTTAGTAAGATGCTCAGCAACTTAGTGAGACCCTGTTTGAAAATAAAAAAAAAATCAGGCTGGAGGTGTAGCTCAGAGGTAGAATGTCCCTGGGTTCAATCCCCAGTACCACACACAAAAAAATCAAGTGTTGCACTTCAAAATATACTATTTACAAATTAAAAAGACAAGTCAAAAACTGGGAGAAAATATTTGCAATCAAATATCTGATAAGGGACTTGTTTCAAGAATATATAAAGAACTCTTATAATTTGATGTAAGACAAGTAACCCAACTTTCAAAATACACAAAATATTTGGAAAAAAAATTTTTTGCTGAAGAAGATACATGAGCCAGGTGCAGTGGTATGTGCCTGTAGTCCCAGCTACTTGGGAGGATGAAGTGGGAGGATCACTTGAGCACAGGAGTTTAAGACCAGCTCAGGCAACATAGTGGGACCCCATCTCAAAAAAAAAAGAAAATGGCAAAAATACAATTATGCATATCCAACAAGCACATGGAAAGATGCTTAACATCATTTGTCACTGGGTAAATACAAATTAAAGCCAAAGTAAGATACCACTGCACACCCACCAAAATAACTATAGTCCAAAAGGCAGACAATGACAAGTGTTGGCAAGGACGTAGAGAACCCAGAACCCTCAGACATTGTTGGTAGAAATGTAAAACAGTACAGCTACTTTGAGAAACACATAGTTTCTTTAAAAGTTAAACACAAATGAACAATAAGACTCAGCAATCCTACTCTTAGGTATCTACTCGATAGAAATAAAAATATACATGCACACAAATACTTGAACATGAATGTTCATAGAAGCTTCATTTATAATGATCGAAATCTGAAAACAATACACATACCCACCAACTAATGTAGGAATAAACATGATGCAGTACATCCACATGGTGGAATATTGTTCATCCTAAGGAGAATTGAAGTGCTGCTACATGCTGCTACGTGGGTTTTTTTTTCTTGAAAACATTATGCTCAGTGAAAGAAGCCAATCACAAAAGGCTATATAGTGTATGATTCCATTCTTATGAAATATCCATAATTGGCTAAATCTATACAGACATAAAGGAAGTTAATGGCTGCCTAGGGCTAACAGAAGGGATCTTTGGGAGATGATGGAAATATTCTAAAATTGAGTTGTGATGATGGCTGCAGAACTCTGCAATTTTACAAGGAAGCCATCAAACTGTACAGTTTAAATGGTTGACTTTCATGCTATGTACATTATACCTCGATAAAGCTACTAAGGATACAAAAGCCAAATAAAAGCAAGGCCAGCAAATATTTACACCAAAAAATACTAGATTACAAAGAATGGTTGAGTTTTAAACTGATTTTTTCTGACAGGGCAAAAGCAAAGAAATTCATGGGGCTACATAACTTTATCTACCCTTTGAAAAAAAAGAGAAGAGAGGGAGGGAGACTGACTTTGCAGTAAATCCATTACAATCCATTTACTTTGTAAATCCATTACAACGGATTTATCTACTGATGAGATTACGATCCTCAACACTTAACTGTATCAACTCAGAACACCAATTTATGATCTCTTCACGGGCCATTCTGTATCTAACTATAATAACCAGTGATTGTAGCTGCCAGCCAGCCACTGAGCGCAAAGACTGTGCGGTTCCCACTGGATGTGGAACCGTGTGCACCAGACCTGGGGCTCGTTGAGAGGATGTGAGCCACTCTTCAGTTGCTGTCGTGGATTTTGAATCCACATGGCCTTCGCTATCTGTAGGGCCTTCGCCATGTCTTTCCCAGGCTTGGACCCTGAGGAGTGAAGACAGAGAGGGTGAGATGAAGCTGGAAGATCACTAGCTCAGAAACCTGACTCCTCATAATTTGTTTCTGCTCGTCGTTTAACTTGGGCCTCCATTTTTGAGAAAGCTAGACATGTTTCTAACTATGAATAATGGCCTCCCACACACTGGATCAACCAGCCAGACTCATGGAAGGAAAGCAACCCTCGGATGAAGTAGTGCTGGGCGTGGTGGTGCACACCTGCAAACCCAGTACTTGGGAGGCTGAGACAGGAGGATCGCAGGTTTGAGGTCAGCTTCAGCAACTTACTGAGACTCTGTTCCAAAGTAAAACATAAAATAAAATAGAACTGGGGGTATAGCTCAGAGGCAAAATGCCCTGGGTTCAATCCCCAGTAACACACACACACACACACACACACACACACACACACACACACACACAAAGATTAAGTAGTGATTGATGCTGGTAAACTATCAAACTTAGTGTTCAGACAAAACAAAAACACTACTTAAGGAAAGCAGCAGTGGTGGCCAATGTTAGGCCAATATTCTGGCACATGGAAGGAAAAAAGCAACTATGAAGTGATAGAAAAGAGAAGAGTTCTGCAGTTTGCAAGAGGAAGAGGAGATGTGCAAGGGTGGAGATAAAAGATGATGAGAGATGGAGAAGGCCACCCAGAGGACCCAGGGCCCCCCGTACTGCCTCTCCCCAGGGCCCCCATCCATCTCCCCCTCCTCCCATTGCACATGTCAGGAAGGAGCAAAAGGACTGAGAAATGAGGATGTGCCCACATCTATCAGGCCTGAGAGGGGAATGGCTGGCTGAGAAACCCGGCAACCAACCTCACCTCTACTCTGCAGAGAATTAAAGACCATCAGGCAGACACCTCACATTCCCACCTGTGACCGTGCCTAGATGTGTATATGCATGCACACCCCAAGACCGTCCTCCCCTGTGCCGCATGGCAATGGAGTCTCCTCTTGCTTCCTGCTCAGGATCCCCTCCCTCCTGCATTCTCAAGAACCAGGTTCATCCACTATTCCTTCCCTCCCCTTTATCTTTTTTCTTTTTCTTTTTTTTTTTTTTTATACTGGGGATTGAACCCAGGGGTGTTCTACTTTCAACTACACCCCCAGCCCTTTTTTATTTTGAAACAGGGTCTCGCTAGATTGCTGGGGGCCTCATTAAGTTGCTGAGGCTGTCCTCAAACATGTGATTCTCCTATCTCAGCCTCCCAAGTACTGAGATTACAGGCATGTGCCATCACACCCAGTCCCTCCTCTGTATCTTCATCATTCCCTTCCCCTTAGCATGCACAAGAACTCAGATATCACCCATGACTTAAGAAACACAGAACTGAAAAACTCCTAATCCCTCTGTCCCTCTTTAAGACTCCATCACTTCACAGCCAGAATTTTTAAAATTTAGTCCTCATCTGTCTCCATGCCCTGATGGCCTCAGCCAAGTGAGATCTCACTGCACCTGACCTCACTAAGGTCATCCATGATTCGCTTGTCACCCAGCAGAGAGAAACTCAAGTATCGTATCATGAGATGCCCTGCAGCATGGAGCCTGGGGACCAGGCCACAGTCCTGGAAACGCTCACTGTCCTCGGCTCCCTCAACTCTGTTCTCTCTTGGTTTTCCTCCTTCCTCAGACTAAGCCCTCCTCACACTCCCTCTGGTGTCTTTTAACTTATTTTTAGTAGACTTTACTTTTTAAAGCAGTTTTTGTTCACAGCAACTTTTATTTTATTATTTTTACTGTGGTTGTTTCTGTTAAAAGAAAATCAATCTTTGCATGGGGGATGGGGGTACTGGGGATTGAAATCAGGGACACTCTACCACTGAGCTATATCCCAGTCCTTTTTCTTTTTCTTTTTGCGGTACCAGGGATTGAACCCAGGGGTGTTCTACCTCCGAGCTACACCCCCGGCCCTATTTTTTATCCTTTATTTTGAAACCAGGTCTCACGAAGTTGCGGAGGCCTCACTAAGTAGCTGAGGCTGGCCACAAACCTGGATCCTCCGGTCTCCACCTCCCAAGTACTGGAATTACAAGCGTGCACCACCACGCCTGGCTTCTTTTTCTTTTTCTTTCTTTTTTTTTTTGTGGTTCTGGGGATCAAACCCAGAGACACTCTACCTCCAAGCTCCACTGCCATCCCTATTTTATTTTTTATTTTGAAACAGGGTCTCACTAAGTTGCTGAGTCTGGTCTCCAACCTGTGATCCTCCTGTCTCAGCCTTCCAAGTACTAGGCTTAAAGGCATGTGCCACCATACCCGGCTTGGAGTTTTTATAATGTGCGTATATGCAGGTATCACTACCAATCTCATTCACATGTACAGGGAGGGAGGAGGGGGGAGTGGAGTGGATGGAGAGAGAAATACACTAAGTGATGTGTATATATCTATGCATCACTTTGAATCTCACTATGATGTATAATTATAATGCACCAGTAGAAGTATTTTTAAAAGTCTCCTTAAAAATTTACATTAGAAAGTTGCTTAAAATTGCCTCATTTATTGTAGTGACAGAGCTGTAATCCCAGAAGATTTCTCTCACCCTCTCCCAGCCAGGATCCCAAGAGACCAAGTCATAATTTTCATCCAATGAACAAGTGGCCCGACGGCTATGAACATGAAATTGTTCTCCCTCTCCCTTCTTGGTTTGCCAAGATTCTTGGGTGTGCCTTCGCCCCACCCTGCCCTGGCTTCCATAACCAACAGGCCCTAACCCAGAGGCACCGGCCTTCCTTCCCCGGTCTGCTTGGAGGGCACAGGGTCTATGCTGGACCCGCCTTGTAGAGAAATTCTGCCTCTCACAAGGATGGCGTGACCAGAGAGGCATACTCAACACAGAGGCAGTTTTATTTGTTTCACAAGTTTAAGTATTTAATTGTGGTTGTGGTTTTTGGGGGTTGAGGGTGAAGGGGTGAGGAAGGAGTTGGTCAAAGGAGAGCTACCCGAGTAGGAGCAAGACAACCATAGAAGCTGTGAGACTTGGCCACACTTCCAACTCCATCCGCTGGCCCACCTTCCCTGCCCACATTTCAGTGTACACATCCACCCCCTCCCCACTCACTCGTTCTAGAGAAAGAGAGAGGGAGGTTGCAAGACAGGCTGTACTCCAAAATTACGTCTTGAATTGCTACCAGTCTGTTGTTATTTTAAGAGAATTTGGACAGTCACCTTAGTAGCAAGTGGATTAGGTCCTAGAGCTGTTGCCAGGAGAAAGGAAGTGTGAATATTCCCTCTGCCACCTTCTTCTAAGCAACATTGCAGAGTGTTACCAGGGGAGAAGAATTCTCCAAAATTCATTTCATGAAAATTCAGGCCTTAATCTGAAACTCAGGCTAGAGGCTAGTATGGCATACGGTGTCTCATACTGGGAATGGCTTAAGAACCAAATTTATGCTAGTGTTGGTAAAGACCAGATTCTTCATACTTTACATATTGGAAGAGTGGACTAAAGAGAAGGAGAAGCTGGGTGTAGTGGCACATGCCTGTAATCGCAGTACTTGGGAGGCTGAGACAGGAAGATAGCAGGTTCCAGGATAGCCTCAGTAATTTAGAGAGACCTTCAGAAGCTTAGAGAGACCCTGTTTCAATAAAAAGTAAAAAAGGGCTGGGGGTGTAGGTAGAATGTCTCTGGGTTCAATCCCCAGTACAAGGAAAGAAGGAAGGGAAGGAGGGAAGGAGGGAGGGAGGGAGAAAGGAAGGAAGGAAGGAAGGAAGGAAGGAAGGAAGGAAGGAAGGAAGGAAGGAAGGAAGGAGCCAGGTGTAGTGGCACACACTTGTAATCCCAGTACTTGGGAGGCTGAGGCAAGAGGATCATAGGTTTGAGGTCAGCCTCAGTAGCTTAACAAGACTCTCAGCAACCTAGTGAGACCCTGTTTCAAAACAAAAAATAAAAAGTGCTGAGACTGTAGCTCAGAGGTAGAATTCCTCTGGGTTCAGAAGGACAAGTAGAGGTAAAGAGGGGACAGAGCAACCCATTTGCCAACGGCAGAAAATTCACAGTGATTATTGCGCAAACGTGGCCCAGTTCCTAGGGTTTGCAACGAAGGCCGCTGTGCTTGTGATTTTAGCCTGTGTTTGTCCCGCTTCTCAACTATGAGAAATGGGTAAAAGTTGTTTCCTGCAGGAAAGTGGAACTACGAGGACAAGGTGACCACCCTGGGAAGCAGTCCTGTCACAGGGCTACCCAAAAAGGCAGTGACACCCCTCTGCTACATTTTCTCATAAGCAGGGTGATCACTCTGTAGAGTCACAGGGGACAATCAACTCAGAGGTGCCGGGTCTTCAAGATGCCTTCCGGATCAGAGACACAATGACTACAGAGACATAGATTACTGAAATTCTCTTTCATCCTCCAGTGATCAACAAATCTACATTTGAATCCTGCTTCCTCATTCCTATACAATAAAGCCTTCTAAAATATGTTCATTAAGTGCCCGGCACAGGGATAGGTTTGCTGAGAGCAAATGTATTATGCTAGAGAATTAAATTAGAAAGAAAGCTAAAGAATAGAGTCATCTAACTGGGGGAAAATTAGAAAAATCAGAAAATTCTAGACTCCCCTGGAAATCTTCCTTTCTAGTTAATAAAGACCATAGGGCCTTATTCTCTGTAAAATAATAATAATAATAATAATAAATGAATGAATGAATGAATAAAGTAACCAGACTGCTCCGATGTTCTGCCTGGGTACTCCCTTTGTTGACTCATTTTCACCCAAGGGTTGGGAGGGCAAAGTTAGCGTGCAGTGTTTGTTTGGTTTCAGCCACACTTGTAAACCTAACCCAGCTCACACTCTGTGTGGGTTTCATAGCCGGTTGCCTCTAGTTGATGATTAATGCGGCACCACAGAAACATTCTGTTCTCTCCTCCTACTACCTGGGGCAAATACCGAAGATTTTCAGGCTAGAGCTGAGAGGAAAGGTCAGTGTGAAGAGGATTTATCTGTGATGAAATATGGCAAGATAAAGAAGACCTGATACCTTGCTTGTAGTGGGATTCCCTGAGTTAGGAACTCCTATATCTAGACAGCATTAAAATATGCCTACCAGATCCCAGGAGTCCTTGCTGAGGAAACAAAGGCTTAAAATCTTGCCTTTCCACCTGGGCATGGTGGTACACACCGGTAATCCCAGTACTTGGGAGGCTGAGACAGGAGGATCACAGGTTCAAAGCCTCAGCAACTTAGCAAGACCATGTTCCAAAATAAAAAATAAAAAGGGCTGGGCGTGTAGCTTGGAGGTAGAATGCCCCTGAGTTCAACCCCTAGTACAGAAAAGAGAAGAGAAGAGAAGAGAAGAGGAGAGGAGAGGAGAGGAGAGGAGAGGAGAGAAGAGAAGAAGAGAAGAGAAGAGAAGAGAAGAGAAGAGAAGAGAAGAGAAGAGAAGAGAAGAGAAGAGAAGAGAAAAGAGAAGAGAAAAAAAAAGAAAAGAAAACAAATCTTGCCTTTCCCAGGCTGGCTGTAGACACAAGCCATTCTCCACACAGCCTTCAGGTCTTTCTTTTTTTTTTTTTTTTTTTTTTTTCTTCAGGTCTTTCTAAATTACAACCTGATTCTGATCTTGAGCTGTTTCTGGAGACTCTTCTCTCCCATACCCCAAATCCTTTGAATAGCATACAAACCCTCCAATGCTCAGCCCTCGCCTCTCCCTCCAGTCTCTTTTCCCATTGTCTCAGATCTCAAACTCTTACAGAAGAGTCAACACAAAATTCTGCTTTATATCTGTGTCTTCAGTGCCTATCTTTCCCTCTTTCTAATGTTGTATTGACCACCCAATACTATCTGAAAGTGTGGCCAACCCAAGGTTCTCCCTGAGATGAAGAAGAGGCTGCACCCCCCAGGAGCAGTAGGTATGTGGAGCCGTGGGGGACAGGCAGGTTCTCGTGCCTTTCAATGTTGCCACATGCCAGCCACTTACCCAGGCTCCTCCAGATCTCACAAAGCAACAGCTCTTTCCAAGCCATCCTGGTTAGCCCTCTTCTAGAGGGCAGACAAGAGAGGGAGACTTAAAGTGGTGCTTTTCTTGAATGCCCCTGAGGACAGTAAAGATGACCCTCTTCTTGGAAGGTGCAAGGTAACAAAGATCTGTATCCATTGTAGACATTGGTAGAAAAAGACACTGGGATGTTTGGCAGTCCCACCTTGATAGTACCCCCTTCCTCTCAGTCTTTCTCCCCACTTCTTTCCATCTCATCTCCACAAAATTTCCTGTTCACAGGACTTGGATTAAAGATTCAGCAGAAAATAATTTTCATTCAAATATTCATTTCTTCAAATCTTTTCATTAAAGTCGCATACAGATTTTTTATACATTAGAGAAAATACATGTCTTTATCTGGCAGACATTTCTGATATGCTTTCTTTTAAGTAATATGTAAGGATTTTGTATTACCAAAAAAATCCTATCACTAATTATTTGGTAATTCCTCATCTTTGTAGACTGTATATTTTATATTTGAACATATATAGTGTTGCATTAAATCTTGGCATCAGTTCAAAAGCCTAGTCACAAGATCTGTTCTAGTCCCTAAATATCTTTCAGACCTGACCCATCCTCCTTTTACCCCTCTGCCTCTTCTACCTCTACCCTAGTTCAGACCTTCATCAGTCCTCTTGTGTGTGTGGGTGCGGGTGTGGGTGTGGGTGTGTGTGCATGTGCGCACTGGGGATTGAACCCAGGGATGTTCTACCTCTGAGCTACACCCCCATACATTTTTATTTTTTATTTTGAAATAGAGTCTTGCCAAGTTGCTGAGGCTGGTCTCGAACCTGAGATTCTCCTGTCTCAGTCTCCCAAGTACTGGGATTACAGGTGTGCACCACCACACCTGGCTTCCTGGATTTATATTAACATCCTAAACAGATAGCCAGAGAGCCTGCATGCTCTTTTGAGCATGCTCTTTCCTCCTTATCCACTGCCTCCATGTAGAGTCTATCATCCACTGTTCTGGTCTTTTCTGAATTACAACTCAGTCTTGTTACTTTTTTTTTTTTTTTTTGCGGTACCGGGGAGTGAACCCAGGGGCGTTCTACCTCCACGCTACACCCCTGGCCCTATTTTTTATACTTTATTTTGAAACCGGGTCTCACAAAGTTGCGGAGGGCCTCACTAGGTAGAGAGAGAGAGAGAGACGGGGGTGGGGAGAGAGAGAGCTGAGGCTGGCCGCGAACCCGGATCCTCCGGTCTCCGCCTCCCAAAGTACTGGGATTATAAGCGTGCGCCACCACACTTGTTACTCAGTCTTGTTACTTTTATGATTTAATTACTTTGGGGTTTCCCTCACACCTACACAGACTCCTTTCCATAGTACAGAAGGCTTTCCAAATCCTGCCCCTTGGCTGCCTCTAATCATGTTTCTTACACTCTAGACCTCAAATTCTTGCAGTTGACTAAAGATGTAATGTTTTCTAATATATTTATGCCTTTATACATCTTTCCCTCTCTGAAATGCCCTTTTGATCTTTGTCCACTTAGTAATACTTATTCATCTTTTGAGAGACAGATCTAGTGTCTCCTGTTCTATGGGACTAGCCCCACAACCCAAAGGCAGAATTGATTACTCTCTCCTCTTGTCATAACTTAATCTTGTACATATTTCTATAGTACTTATTAAACTGTTTTGTAATAATTTCATTTTGTCACTGGCTCCCCTAGTAACTGATGAACTCCATGAAATTTTTATTATATCTTTATATGCTCACTGCTTACACAGTGCATTATAATTAGTCTAAAATCATTATTAAATAAATAAGTGAATGAATAAGTGAAAGGGGGGAGAAAAAAGATGAACAGAGGTCTGTTATATTATTCTCATTTAAAAGAAGAATAAACTGGGTTCAGGAAAATTCAGCCTCCTACCCAAGTTCACCCCACTCGTAAGTGGCAGAAGTGAACCCCATGCCTTCTCATTTCAAACCCAGGGCTTTCCCTTCCAACCCTCTCCTCCAGCCAGATGAACATAGTAATAGTATCTCTGAAATATCCTTGGACTATTTATTTCTCATCTCTAAAACAAGAACAATAAGATAATGTGTACAATTTACAAGTCGAAACTTTTGTGACCTATGATACAAGATGGATTGGTTGTCTATTGCTATATAACAAACCGCTCCAAAATTTAGTGGCTTAAAACAAAAATCACTTCCTGTGCTCAAAAATCTGTAATTTGGGAAGGACCAATGGGAACAGATTATCTCTGTCCCCTGTACACTGGATAGGATGGCTCAACTAGAGACTTTCAAAATGGTTTGCTCATAGGGCCAGTACCTGCTGCTAGCTGTCAACTAGGAGTTCAGCCAGGACTATGGACCAGATGCCTTGATTCCTCTATACATGGTCCTCTTCACAGGTTAGTTGAGCTTCCTCACACCATGGTAGTTGGTCCCAAGTGTTTTAAGAAAACCAGGCAAAAGCATCATGTCACATCACTTCTGCATCTACATTTGAGGGTAAGGAATATAGGTCCTACCTTTTTATAGAGAACATTCAAAGTTACATTGTAAGAAGAGCTAACGGTGGTGGTAGACACCTGTAATCCCAGTACTTGGGAGACTGAGCAAGAGGATTGCAGGTTCAAGGCCAGCCTCAGAAACTTAGCAAGACACAGTTTCAAAATAAAAAATAAAAATAGGACCAGGAGTGTAGCTCAGTTGTAGAAGCCCCCTGGGTTCAATCTCCAATACCATAAAAAAAGAAAGAAAAGAAAAAGAGGCCGGGCGTGGTGGCACACGCTTGTAATCCCAGTACTTCGGGAGGTGGATCTGGGTTTGCGGCCAGCCTCAACTCTCTCGCACTCTCTCTCCCTGTCTCTCTCTCTCTCTCTCTCTCTCTCTCTCTCCTTAGTGAGGCCCTCCGCAACTTTGTGAGACCTGGTTTCAAAATAAAGTATAAAAAAAATAGGGCTGGGGGTGTACCGCGGAGGTAGAACGCCCCTGCATTCAATCCCCGGTACCGCAAAAAAAAAAAAAAGATAAAAAACAAGCTAATGGACAAGAAGTCTGCCACTATGGGTCTCTAAAGTTATGAAATCAAAAAATAAAAAATGAATATATAATGTATATACTCAATGAATATTATCTTTAAAATATCCTTGGCCGGGCGTGGTGGCGCACGCTTGTAATCCCAGTACTTGGGAGGCTGAGACCTGAGGATCCGGGTTCGCGGCCAACCTCAGCTACTTCGTGAGGCCCTCCACAGCTTAGTGAGACCCTGTTTCAAAATAAAGAATAAAAAATAGGGCCGGGGTGTAGCTCAGAGGTAGAACACCCCTGGGTTCAATCCCCAGTACCGCAAAAATAAATAAATAAATAAATAAAATGTCCTTGGAAAGCTATATCCATCACTCGAAATACCTTTGTAAGGTCAGATGTAGTGGTGCACGCCTGTAATCCCAGTACTTGGAAGGCTGAGACAGGAGGATCATATATTCAAGGTCAGCCTCAACAAAGTAGCAAGACTCTCATCAACCTAGAAAGACCCTGTTTCAAAACAAAAAATAAAAAGAGGGTATAGTTCAGAGGTAGAATGCCCCTGGATTCAATCCCTAGTACCAAAAAAATCCCTTTTTAAGCCTCTTTGAAATTGTCTTCAGGATCAGTACTAAAAACAATACCAAACACTTGCCCTGTACAAGTCACTGCAGGATGCTAGTCCTATGAAACCAAGAATCTAGTAGCAATACTACAAAATTGAAGGCAACATAGAATACTATGGAAGCTCAGAGTGATTAATTTATAATTAGGATTAATTTACAATAAGGATACAATATGTATCCTTAGTGATGAGTAGGAGTTCAGAAGGAATGAGGAAGACCACATTAAAACCTTCCTGGAGCCAGGCGTGGTGGCGCATGCTTGTAATCCCAGGACTTGGGAGGCTGAGACTGGAGGATCTGTGTTCCTGGCCAGCCTCAGCTACTTAGTGAGGCCTCCGCAACTTAGTGAGACCCTGTTTCAAAATAAAGAATAAAAAAATAGGGCTGGGGGTGTAGCTCAGAGGGAGAATGCCCCTGGGTTCAATCCCCAGTACCGCAAAAAAAAAAAAGAAAGAAAAAACCTTCCTGGAATAAAGGGGTGGTAAAGACCAATCACTGGGACTAAGGAAAGGCCATCCGTAGGTGAAGGCATGGAGTTGGTAAATTCTGAGAGTCAGGCAGTTCAGCACAGGTGACCAGCGCCCATGGCAGCCTCACAGGAAGTGAGTCTGTGATGTGACTGTGAGCTCCAGGGAAAGACCTTGACATTTTGACTCTGTGAAGAGGAGGCACTGGGATCAGAACATGTCTTCACTGGAGCTCACCTGTGAAAAGCTGATTCTGGCAGCTCCACATAAAAGAGATGAGAGCAACAAGAAACGGGAAGTGCTCCAACAGGACTGCCCATGTGCTCCACTCATGTCTCACCACAATTTATGTTACTCATTGACCGTCATCTACTCATTTGGCTTCAGATGATGTTCAGCTGTTCCCAAAAATCAAATCCACTCTAAGGAGCAAAACTTAACACCCAGAAACTTAACACTTAAAAGTTCCCTAAAAGCAAAATCCCAGAGGCTAGAAAATTACAATAATAGAGAAATATGCTTTCATTTTGAAGGGGACAGGCTGCATTTGGATATATAAGTTTAGATGTGTTTGTCAAGAAGAAAATATTACTTTAGAGTCAATAATGGGATAAAATATGCAAGAATCGGTGAGAAGAGTATAAATAGGTTAAATAGAAATAAAAGAGCAGAAAGACATTGTGTTAAGTACTAAAGTTTCCATAGCTCTCCATTGCCAACCATAGCTTCTTTTTGGTTTTGGTGGTACTAGGGATTGAACTCAGGAGCATTCTACCCCTGAGCTATACCCCCAACATGATTTTATGTATTATTTTGGAACAGAGTCTCACTAAGTTGCTGAGAGCCTCAGTAAGTTGCTGAGGCTGGCCTCAAACCTGTGATCCTCCTATCTCAGCCTCCAAGTACTGGGATTACAGGCATGTGATGCCATGCCAGTTCAAACATATCCTCTTACACTTCAGATAAAACAGTGCTTGTCATTCAGTGATGATTTAACTTTCAGAATAATCACAAGGCATTATAGAGTCTGCCAGTTCCCTTGTTGCCTCTCTAACTCAATTCTTTTAATATAAAGAATGAGTTTTGAGCGGGGCATGGTGGTGTATGCCTGTAATCCCAGTACTTGGGAGGCTGAGACTGGAGTATCATAGGTTCAAGGCCAGCCTAACTAACTTAGTGAGGCCCTCAGCAACTTAGCAAGACCCTGCTTCAAAATAACAAAAAGAAAATAGGGCTGGGGGTGTATCTTGGAGGTAGAATACCCCTGGGTTCAATCCTCAGTACAAGAAGGAGGAGGTGGAGGAGGAGAAGGAGGAGAAGGAGGAGGTTCAATTGTAAAAACAAAGTACTATGAAGGAAAAGCAAAAAATTTACAGATTACCATCTTTATTAATAGTATCTGGGCTTCTTCTGTAACAAAAAGAGAAAAATATTTTCCAGTCTGTCAGGACATTGTGTAATTTATGTAGCTAAAAAATAGCTCCATAAATTTCAACTAAACTGTTCAATGTTCTCTCTTTAGAATTAAGTAAAGTCGACTGTATAAAACTACAGCTCATATTTTAAATAGCATTTTATTACATAAAATTCATCTCATAACCACAATAGGGAACTGGCAGAGTAGTCTTGTTCCTTCAGACATTTTTTTCCACTAGATGCTGAGCAAGGTTTTAGAATAGCCTTCAGGGAATCTCAGTAGCAAGATTGTAGACTCTGGTGGATTATACTTACAATTATTCACATCATGTTTTGTTTTAGTAACTCAAGTGTTCTCTTTTTTTGTATTAAATAATTTATTTCCTTCTCCTTTTTTCTAAGATACTCAGCAGTTTCTTAACTACCAAAACAATTTCCCTTCTCTAACCATCCTAACATAGGCATAAAGAGTCTCCATAAAGTACTATCCTAAGTAAAACATTGCCTACAATAAAGACTTTTTAAATGCAGATTATAAGACCCACTGGTCAATACAAGATTTTTCTCTACAAAGGAGATAATGTTGTAAAATAACACAGATGACTAACTAAAAATAAGCCAATGGCGCACACCTGTAATCCCAGTATTTGGAGGCAAAGACAAGAGGATCACAGATAGAGGACAGCCTCTGCAATTTAACGAGAACCTCAGAAACTTAACAAGACCCTGTTTCAAAATAAAAAATAAGGGCTGGAGCTGTATCTCAGAGGTAGAATGCCCCTGGGTTCAAAACTCAGTACAAAAACAAATAAATAAATAAAATAAGATGAGCCATGCCATGATCTGCTATTACTTGCTTTGCCAATTCTCTCAGTCTTAACTTCTTCATTCCCAGAAGTGAGATAACCTACCACATACATTATTAGGAGGAGTAAAATAAATCTTGCCTGCGAAAACAGTTTGTAACAAACTGTAAGGCGGTTTGTTAATGTAGGTGCTATTGTTATCATTAAGGTGAGAAGTTACCAACTCTGGATACTCATTCAATAGGTTGGGAGGTTGGAGCAGGAGTGGGAGGGAGTGAGGGAAGCACTGGCCAAGTTGTAGAAAGGATTGACGGATAGAGAGAAGTTAGGCTTGGGAAAAGAGAGCTAGGGAGACAATAATATGGACCTGCACAGAGGCACATAAAAGTGATAAAACAAGTACAATAATTTCTTACTAAAAATTATTTTGAACAAAACAAAATTATGTCTGCATTGTTCTTGTTTGTTTGTTTATTGTTGTTTGTGGTACTGGGGATTGAACCTAAGGGCATTCTACATCCAAGCTATATCCCCAGCCCTATTTTATTTTTTTATTTTGAGACAGCATCTCATTAAGTTGCTGAGAGTCTCACTGCATAGCTAAAGCTGTCCTCAAACCTGTGATCCACTTGTCCCAACCTCCCAAGTACTGGGATTGCAGGCATACACCACAACGCCCAGCTCCTTTGTATTTTTTATTTTGAAACAGGGTCTCACTAGGTTGCTCAGAGTCTTGCTAAGTTGCTGAGGCTGGCCTTGAACCTGCGATCCTCCTGTCTCAGCCTACCAAGTACTGGGATAATAGGCATGCACCACCACAGCTTGTCTGCATATTTTAAAGAATGTATCCTAGCCGGGCGTGGTGGCACACGCTTGTAATTCCAGTACTTTGGGAGGCAGGGACCGGAGGATCCGGGTTCGCGGCCAGCCTCAGCTCTCTCTCTCTCTCTCTCTCTCTCTCTCTCTCCTCTCTCCCTGTCTCTCTCTCCCTGTCTCTCTCTCTCTCTCTCTCTCTCTCTCTCTCTC
>PVJS01040978.1:0-18178 GCA_004027185.1 Glis glis
GCGGAGACTGGAGGATCCGAGTTCGCGGCCAGCCTCAGCTCTCTCTCTCTCCCTGTCTCTCTCTCTCTCTCAACTCAGTGAGGCCCTCCGAACTTCGGGAGACCCGGTTTCAAAATAAAGTATAAAAAATAGGGCCAGGGGCGTAGCGCGGAGGTAGAACGCCCCTGCGTTCAATCCCCGGTACCTCAAAAAAAAAAAATTCTTTTAACCATGTCTGTGTATATGCATTATACTTTTTGCACATATTTCATAACATTAAAGAAAAATGAATGAATAAGTATTAGGTTCTGTAAAGGTGGGTGAAGCAAAGAATATTTCAAATTAGGATCAGCATGCACCAATGCCAGGCAGGAGATGGGAATGCGAACTCTTTGGCTGAAGCCCTGGGTTCCCCAAGTGAAAGGGGAACCTAGGAGCCAAGCGGGGGTCAGGCCATATAGGGGTTTATAAATCAGATGAAAGCGTTTATAAATCAGATGAAAGACTTTATCTTAGGGTTAATGACAGGCTAAACAGGAATCTTTAAACTGAAGTGTGACATGTCCCATTTGCATTTCCTAAAGATCTTTTTTTTTTTTTTGCAGTACCGGCGATTGAACCCAGGGGCGTTCTATCTCCGCGCTACACCCCCGGCCCTATTTTTTATACTTTATTTTGAAACCGGGTCTCACGAAGTTGCGGAGGGCCTCACTAAGTAGAGAGAGAGAGAAAGAGAGAGACAGGGAGAGAGAGAGAGAGAGAGAGAGAGAGTGAGCTGAGGCTGGCCGTGAACCCGGATCCTCCGGTCTCCGTCTCCCAAAGTACTGGGATTACAAGTGTGTGCCACCACGCCTGGCAAGATCTCTGTTTTCATAAGGAAAAAATATTAATGGAAAGCATAAATTGAGGCTAGGTCATGATGATGGTCTAATTATGGTGGTGGTACTAGGGATAGAGAAAGAATGTACAGAATATACAGACTATTTAGGACTTGGTAGTTGGTGGAAAAGGTAAAGGAGATGGGGGGGCAAGACATGGCTCCCCGGCTTTGTAACACTAGGATGAAGAACAACAGCATAAGAGCAAGTTTATAGGGGAATGTTGTAAATTTGTTTTAAATTGAGATTAAATAACATAATAGGTATTCAATACATATTTGTAAAGTGACAAAGTGATTGAAACCTCCCAAAGGAGCTATCCAGTTGGTAGTTGAAATCTAATATCATTTGGCTATTTCTTTTTTTTTTTTTTTTGCAGTACCGGAGATTGAACCCAGGGGTATTCTACCTCTGAGCTACACCCCCAGCCCTATTTTTTATCCTTTATTTTGAAACCAGGTCTACACGAAGTTGTGGAGGGCCTCACTAAGTAGCTGAGGCTGGCCGCGAACCTGGATCCTCTGGTCTCAGCCTCCCAAGTATTGGGATTACAAGCTTGCGCCACCACGCCCGGCTCATTTGGCTATTTCTTAAGTAAATAATTTGTGTTCCTCTATTTTGGAACTTGACAGAAGAAGGTTATAAGACCTTACAAAGAATTCCTATGAGAAACTATAAATTGTACAGATATATAAACAAACCTCAGTTTAGAATAAGATCTAACCATGTAGCCCTGATAGTGTGGATATTATGCATTGTAGCAAGCAGGGTTCACCAGTGGGCTGTGGTTATTTCAGCCACAACAACTCTGCCTAAGATGTGAGGCACAAATAGAATCTTCCTCTTGGTCTTGACCACAAATGGGGTTAAGTATCAGAGATACCAGCTAAGAGTGGCTAGGAAATATAAGGGTTACTTTTTAAAAAAAAATGCATAATAGATACTATTCAGTTTTTATTTTTGAGCTTCTTTTAGCAGTTATTTGACATATCTTTTTTTTTGTGGTACTATGGATTGAACTCAGGGGCATTCTACCTTCAGCTACACTCCCAGCCTATTTTATTTTTTTAGTTTGAAACAGGGTCTCATTAAATTGCGGAGGGCCTAAGTTGCTAAGGCTGGCTGCGAATCTGTGATCCTCCTGTCTCTTGCCATATCTTCTTTTTTATTGGTACACCGTAATTGTACATGATTGTGAGATTCATAGTGATACATTCATATATACGCATAAGGATATTAAGCTGGTTTCCTTCCCCAAGCCTCCCTTTTCCCTCCCTTCCGCCCTCCCTTGATTCCCCTTCCACTGCTCTACTGGTCTCTCCCCTAATTGTCATGAGGTCACTTTTCTTTCCTTTTTTCTCTCTAGTTTCCACATTAGAGAAAACATGTGACCCTTGATGTTCAGAATCTGGCTGATCTCAGCAAGATGTTCTCCAGTTCCATTTTCTTGCAAATGACAAAATTTCATTCTTCTTTATGGCTGAGTGAAACTGCACTGTGTGTATATAAGAGGGTTTCCTTTCAAATGTAAGGAAGAGGTATAGACTATCTCAGAGCGGGAAGAGTGGGACAGGGTCTTCCAAAGTAAACTGTGGCAAATTAGAAGCCCATATTTCATAAGCTGGATTTTGTTTTAAACTGCTTGTCATTTCTGTATTGATTTTCACTTAAGGATTAGAAAGGGTTTTGTTTTGTGATGCCAGGGATTCAACTGGGGCATTCTATCTCTGACCTACATCTCCAGCCATATATATATCTGAAAACAGGGTCTTGGTAAGTTGCTGAGGCTGGCTTTGAACCTGTAATCCTCCTGTCTCAGCCTCCAAAGTACTGGGATTACAGATTTGCACCACCACATCCGGCCAATTTCTTTTAATGTTAGCCTTCATGGTGAATAAAGGTCTAAATGTGAAAAATGAAACATAAAAGTACTACAAGAAAATATAAGTGATTTGAGAAATTTAGGCTTTCTGGGTATGAGACCAAAGGCAGAAGTTATAAAGTATATACTTGATTATATTAAAAATTTAAACTTTTGCAAAAGCAAAAAAGCAAAAGGCAACAATAATGTATTCCAAAGTTCAAAGACAAAAAAAAAAGAATTGCAACATCTATGGTAACAACAATTGTGACATCAATAATTCTAATTTTAGCAGGGTGTGGTGGTGTACTCCTGTAATGACAGTACTTGGAAGACTTAGACAGGAGGATTGTAGGTTTGAGGCCAGTCCCAGCAAATTATTGAGACCCTGTTAAAAAAAAAAAACAACTTAAAAAGGGTTCAGAGTGTAGCTCAGAGGTAGAATGTCCCTGGGTTCAATCCCAAGTAAAAACAGCTAAGCCGGGCGTGGTGGTGCACGTTTGTAATCCCAATACTTGGGAGGCAGAGACCGGAGGATCCGGGTTCGCAGCCAGCCTCAGCTACTTAGTGAGGCCCTCTGCAACTTCGTGAGACCTGGTTTCAAAATAAAGTATAAAAAATAGGGCTGGGGGTGTAGCATGGAGGTAGAACGCCCCTGGGTTCAATCCCCAGTACTGCAAAAAAAAAAAAAAAAACCACACAAAAAAAACAGCTAATATTTATAACCAGGGGAAAAAACAAACAAAAAAACCTCCCTTATAACTTTTTACCCATTTTTACAAATAATTTTAGCTATTTTTTTTTTTTTTGCAGTACTGGGATTGAACCCAGGGGTATTCTACCTCTGAGCTATACCCCCAGCCCTATTTTTTATTCTTTGTTTTGAAACAGGGCCTCACTAAGTAGCTGAGGCTGACTTCGAACCTGCAATCCTCCTGTCTCAGCCTCCCAAGTACTGGAATTACAAGCATGTGCCACCACACCTGGCTTTTAGCTAGCTTGTGATACTAGTAATCTAAAACCCTTTTTTTATTGGACATTTTCCCCTCTAGCACCATTGTCCTAAAATTTTGGAGGTTATACCTATTGGATTTAGGGGGACAATCTCAAACTTATTTAATTACATTCAGACATATAAAGATTATTGAACTTATGATTAACTGTAATTTGTCTGACTGTAAGATTTTTCCATATGAGTAAGTTTTCACATCAGAAAACAAATAAGTAGCTGGGCATGGTGGCTCACGTCTGTAATACCAGTACTTGGGAGGCTGAGACAGCAGGATTGCAGGTTCAAGGATAGCCTCAGCAACCTAGCGAGACCCTCAGCAACCAAGCAAGATCCTGTTTCAAAATAAAAAATAAAACAGGACTGGGGGTTCAGTTCAGAGGTAGAATGCCCTAGGTTCACCCTCCAGTACAGAAAGAAAAGGAGGAGAAGATAACTTTTTTGGTTTCTAGACCACATTCCTGAATTTCTGTTAAGGAATTATACTCACTGAATAAACCATCAAAAAATGGAAGGCACTACAAATTACATAATAAGAGAAGTTTCCACTTATCAAATTGGTAAGGATAAGAAGTACCAAAATGTTCAGGTGTAAGGGATTAGGAAACTAGCATTTACAAATGCTGTTGGTTTAGTATAGTTTGTGAGAAACTTTCTGGAAAATATGATAATAAGTTCCAAAGGCCTGAAAGATATGCATGCCTTTTAATGTATAAATTCCATTTTTAAGAACTTTATTAAGAAAATAATTAAGGATTTGAAAAAGACTTAATAAGAATGTTATTCCAAGCACTGTTACTCATAAGCAAGAAATTGGAAATAGTTGACATGTCCAAAGGTAGGGGTCAAATTTCATACATTCCCAAAAGGACGATGTTGTAGCTATTTATATTATGGAAGGATATTTATATTATATTACATTACAAATTATAAGTATAGCAATCTCATATTTGTTTTAAAAAAGGCTGCACATAGAAGAAATGTTGGAAGCTGTTACTAACTGGTTCTTCTGGATGGGCAGATTTTGTATGTTTTTAATATTTTCTCTGGCTTGCCATTATTTTCTAAGCTTCCTATAAGGAATATGCACTGCTGTTATAATTTTTAAAACTACATCAAGCTTTTCTTTTTTTAATGAAAGAAGAGAAAACGAGGGTATTACAGCTATAATTTGGGATAAATATTGTTAAATAACCCTTCTCATGTGTTTCTTTTACCATGTCATCCACTCTTCATCCTATGTCTTGGATTTTGCTTGGCTCATCTGCTGTGCAATCTGGCTGAGGATGATGGAGGGGGAATTCTCCTGGTTTCATTACTATGACAACATAGAGTTTAAAAAAAAACAGATATAATTTAGTATAGTCCTTTTCATTTTACAAAATAGGAACCTGAGAGAGGTCCACTGAAGTGAATGATTTACTTAGGATGGAAAGCTAGCTTAACAGCAACTATAATCCAACTTCCAGATCCCTAATCCATTTACTCTCAAGAACTTTGGTTTAATACCCCCATCGATGATCCTGGCTGCCAAGCTGGCCCTGTGAAGGATGTATAGCAGCTTTGCCAACAGGAAAACCCAAGGGAAACCCTAAGTCAGGTAAGCAAAAGCCTAGTTACTCCTGTAACTACCAAAATGATCTCCCAAGGGCCAGAGCAAACAGGAAAAACACATCAGGAGAACACAGAGGGCCCTCCATGGTGTCTAGTACTAAGTCTTTTGGGAGGGAACAGATTTTGAAACAGAGAAGTCACTTGAGCCCTAAGTTAAGGACTACTAATATATATAATGATTAACTGCAATATATGCTCTTATATAACAAAGTGGTTGGTTTATTTATGGTAGATCATCAGCTTCTAACAAGGTAACAACTATATGACTTTTTATATATTTATTCTTTTTTTTTTTTGGTACTGGGGATTCAACCCAGGGGCATTCTACTTCCGAGCAACACGCTCAACCCTTTTCTTTTTTTCTTTTGGAACAGGGTCTCGCTAAGTTGCTGAGGCTAGGCTTGAATCTGCAATCCTCCTGTCTCAGCCTCCCAAATACTGGGATTACAAGTGTGCACCATCATGCTCAACTTCAGCAGTTCTTAAAATGTAGTCCACAAACCTTGAAAGTAGAAGTATTGGGAAGTGTTCCTGAAACCCTCTCAAGAAATCTTTCATAATAACAACACGAGATTATCTTTTTTACTTTGTTGACATTTATATTGATGATGGAAAGCACCGATGGGAAAAACTGTTGGCACCTGAGCACAAATAGAGGCAGTGGAAGTGAACTGTATTTGGAGTTGTATTCTTCACTGCCCCCACTCTCATGCTAACAATAATATCAATTTCACTTTACAATGTCCTTGATGGAATAGTAAAAATTGTGAATTTTATGAAATCTTAACTGTTTAGTGCATATATGTGGCCCAGTACACATAAAGCATTTCTGTTGCATACCTGAGTACAATGGTCGTTCAGCAGACTTGGTTGTCCAAATCAAAAGTACTTGAGCAACTGAATAAGTCATGAACTAAAATAGTTGCTTTTTAGCTGAGTGTGGTGGCGTGCACCTGCAATCCCAGTACTTAGGAAGCTGAGATAGGAGGATTGCAGGTTTGAGGACAGCCTCAGCAATTTAGCAAGACCCTTAGCAACCTAGCAGGAACCTGTCTCAAAATAAAAACTAAAAAAAGGCTGGGGGTGTAGCGTAGAGATCAAATACCTCTGGGTTGGAGCCAGGCATGGTGGTGCACACCTGTAATCCCAGTACTTGGGAGGCTGATACAGGAGGATCATAGGTTCAATGCCAGCACCAGCATTTTAGCAAGGCCTTCCACAACTTAGTGAGACCCTGTTTCAAAATAAAAAAATAAAATAGGGCTGGGAATGTAGCCAAGAGGTAGAATGCTCCTGAGTTCAGTCGCTAGCACTAAAAAAAAAAAAAAAGTTTCTTTTTTTCATGGAACACCAGAGTTATTCTGACTTAAATATTTGGCAGAAATTCTGTCAAAACCATAAAACAAAGTGAAACTTCAAGGAAAATAATGGATAGCATGTGTTGTTAATAATAAATTTCAGCTTTCAAATGAAAATTAGAATTTTGGAAAATCCTACCTACCACAGTGAGCTTGACAGTTTCCCAACACTTGAAAACTTTTTCTGAGATAGATGAGGTTATTAAGGAATGTGATTGCTTGGTACTGTATAATGAAATATGTCAACATTAGGAAGATCTACAGAACACGGTGAAACACTAATTTCCAAATGACCTATGTTTGATGTTACAAAAGATTTTAATGTAACAGAGTCAGAAGAGCACAGATACAGTTTCAGATTCTGTTTTGCAACTAAACTTTAAAAAACGATCATTTATTGAACTTTGATATGACACAGAAGAATATCTATTATTTTTAAAAGTTATTAAAATATTTAAAACATTCCCCTTTCCAACTATATATGAATGAGTATGAGATGGAATTTTCTTTTTTTTTTTTTTTGGTACTGGGGATTGAACCCAGGGGCATTCTACCTGAACTACACCCCTAGCCTTATTTTTTTATTTTGAAACGGGGTCTCAATAAACTACCAAGGGCCTTGCTAAGTTGTGGAGGCTGGCTTGCAACCTGCGATCCTCCTGTCTCAGCCTCCCAAGTACTGGGATTACAAGTGTGTGCCACCATGCCCGGCTGGATTTTCTTCATTTTCTTAATTCAAAACAGAACAGTGCAACAGATTAACACAAAAAAAAAAACCAGATGTAAGAATATAGCTATCTTGTATTAAGTCACACATTAGGTTGAGAAAAATGCAGAACCATGACACACTCCTAGAATGATTATTATCAAAAACCAAAAAACAAAACCAAAAAAGCCAGTGTCGGTGAAGATGTGGAGCAACTGGGATACTTGTGCATTGCTGATGCACACTGCTACGGTGGCACAGCTGCTGCAGAAAATAGTATGGTGGTTCCTCAAAATATTAAACATACCATTGCCATATGATCCAGCAATTTCCACTTCTAGGTATATATCCCAAAGAACTGAAAGCAGATACTCAAAGAGATATTTGCACACCAATGATCATAACAGCATTGTTCACAAGAGCCAAAAAGCAGAAGCAACCCAAGTGCCCATCAGCAGATGAATGGCTAAACAAAGTATTTATGCATGTAATACATTTATTACTTTTTATGAAAAACTAGTTTTTTAAATGTCTCAGTTTTAATTTTTTCTATGTAAATACAGACAGATATAACCTCCATAAACAGAAGCTCTTAGGTCCTCAACAATTATTGAGAGGCAAAGGGCTTCTGAGACTAAAAAGTTTGAGAACCGCTGTCTTATATGAAGATTTATTGTCTCTTCTCACACCTGCATTGTGTAAAGATCTTCATTTACTGATTAACTTCATTTGACAGCTATACCACTTCCAGCCTGAAGACTAGCAAAAAAAGGACAGCCTAAAATATGGTCACAATCATGACGTTAACTCTTTATAATTACTATTGTCCTCTGGGTGTACAGTAACTACACAGGAATGAGCAATACAAAGCTCCATACAGATGGGTGGCAATGGACAATAGAAAACTGTAAAAAAAAAAAAAGCTGATATGTTCCAAAGTAGTTTTGTAGATAGCAGAAAACACGCCTTTCCTTTTTCCTATTAGGCCTTCTTTGGATTTACAGTTCTGGGCAGATCTGGGAGTGGGGGTGGGGGTGGTGGCCGCATTGTCTCTGAAAACCAGCGCATCCGTGCAAAGAATTTAATTCTCTCACCATTTTGCTACTGGGCTGTTGCAGAGGGGTGTGGTTAGAGAGCTAGGAAGCAATCCAAGACAGCAGCTGAGGCTGCCCCAAACCGTGTCCAGGCAATAATTCTGGGCCAAGACAGTGTGCCCCAAGAAGAGGCAGAATGCTTGTTTTATGGGGAGGAGAAAAATAAAAGGAAATTAGAAAGCTGGGACGGAAATAAGCAGCAAAACCAAACTGGTTTCATGTGTGTCCATTAAACGATTGGAATGCTAATGATGTGCACGAGGGACAAATAAGAATTGTTTATTCCTGAGTCCACAGCTGCGGCACTTTTAACGCCAGGTCTGCAGTTCCGGGGGGGGGGCACGAAAGTGAAAGCATTTTGGTGTTCAGCCCCTCTCTGCATTCATTTTGGGTTGGGTCTGTGACCAGTCTCGTTGACAGCGGCTGAGACAGTCCCAAACAAAGAGGAATGGATGCCCTCCCGAGGGAACCGAGGAGGGAAAGGTGGCCCCAGGTAGCCGCTCCAGGTGTCCCTAAGGGGTCGACCCTACAGGCTGCGGGGAGAAAGGTCCCCGGAGCACCGCAGGGGTGCGGGAAGACTGCTCCACGGCGCCGGGCGCGAGCCGGGCAGAAGACCCCGCCCTGCCCACGGTCAAGGTTAACGCGCGCAGCGCAGGGAAGTACCTGTGGAGGCCTCGCACAGCCGAAAGGCACCTGGCGATCATGGGCACGCCGACAGGCCGGCAGCGGCGGGCGCGCGGTCCTTGGGTTCAGGGGTGCGGGAGTCCGGGCCCGGGGAGCCGGGAGTGGGCCTAGCGGAGGAGGCCACAGCGGCGGCGGTCGGCCCTGCCAGCGCCTCCCACGTGCGGCAGCCCCACGCCGGCGCTCACTGCGGCCCCGCCCCGCCCCCCGCTCGCCCGGCCCAGGCCCCGCCCCCGCTCGCCCCGCCCAGGCCCCGCCCCGCCCCGCCCGCTCCGCCCAGGCCCCGCCCTCGCCCGCCCCGCCCTCGCCCGCCGTTCGCCACGCCCACCGTCCCGCCCCGCCGCTCGCCACGCCCATCTGGTCTGGCCCCGCCCCCGGGGCGGAGCCGGCGAGACCAGCGGCCCGGAGCCAGGCGCGCAGCCCGGTGGGCTGAGGGGGTGGCGGTGGCGGCGGCGGCGGTGACAGCGGCGCGCGAGCCGGGAAGTTTGGGCGGCCGCGGTCAGCGCTGCGATCCCGAGCCGGACTCCAGCCCCGAGGACCAGGGGGCGGGCGGACCTGCCTACGGACGCCCCCGGGCCCGCAGCCGTCGTCTCGCGTCCCCCTGCCTGGTAAGGGGCTTCCGTCTGGAAAAGGTGCGTCTCCCGCAACCCTAGACGGAGGCCTGCACCGCGCACCGGCTGCAAACCCCGTCAGGGCGGAGGCGAGGCCCGGGTACCGGAGGGAGGCTGGGGAGAGAGGTAGATGTGCTCCTAGGAGAGGTAGGAGGAAAAGCCTGGAGGAGATTGGACGTCTTCCTTTCCCCTCCGCACCCTCTCCTCCCCCATTCTGTTTTCCTCTTCTGTCCTGGGGCCTTATTTAGTATTTGCGATAACCCCACGGCCTAGAGGCTGGACTGGCCTTTAAAAGAAGTACACAAATAATAAACATCCTAGCGGTGGGTACCACACCCTGGCTTTGAATTAGCGAACGTGGGGAGCAGATGGATGATGCGATTTAGTGGAAATAAGCCATTAATGCCGGCTGGCCCTGCGCCACTGTTTGGATGCGATAGTATTCCATGTGAATGAACATGACCGGGGAGCTTCCAGCTTGTCCACGAGAGCAGCTATTGCAGACAGCGCTGATGGGTTTGTAGTATCCATCGGGTTAGGCAATGATTGCTTGACATGTCTGTTGATTGAATAGAAATGTCATTTATCAAGAATGACGCTCAATGGTTGAACAACCTTTCTTGAGTGTATTTCCTCAGCAAATAACTCTCAACCTGCAGAAGTAGGTGGAGTGTAAGTTATTAATTCATTTAAAACAAACCATGAAATAAAGGAAGATGCTCATTGTGGATCATTTTCTGAGTCAGCAAGATGAAATCTCCCTCAACTTAGTACCGAGGCCTTGGGGTGGGGGTTGGGGGGTTCTGTATCTATTTCTGTACTCCTATCCTTTTCTGTATCTGTATCATATATATTGATAAGATATAGGGAGGGTCTAAACTTGTGTCATACATGTTTGGGAAAGAAAAACATTTTTCCAGATGCAAGATTTAACATAGTGTAGTACTATTGCATTTAAATAAAAATCTGCAATTAATTACCATAACAGTACTTTGTGCTTTCTTGACTATTAAAAATCAAAGTAATGCAGGGTTTTTTACTTTTAATGTAGTATATAACCCTTGCTATTTATTATATTTATTATTTATAGTTTTCCTGACTGATTCTTTAAAATAACTGAGCTCTGTGTTTTCATTTTTCTTATCAAGGAAGTGTTTAAGCTTTTAAAATGTCATCTATCAAGCACCTAGTTTATGCAGTTATTCGTTTCTTACGGGAACAAAGTCAGATGGATGCTTATACTTCTGATGAACAAGAAAGTTTGGAAGGTAGGCATCTGTTCTTGGTGCTCATTTGTCTTTTAATTATAAATAAAGAACAAAATAGCTACAAGCCCAACTTTATTGTCTATTATAAAATAAAAATATTTTGTTGATCTTTTGAGTAGAGAGGCTTAACTATAAGATTATCTTGTTTCCATTCACTGAAGCTTGTTTTGTTTTAATAACAAAATAAAGGTCTATTCATTTATTGAACAATTACTTTGTCAGAATTATGCTATTAATATTACAGGGAATTTTGTCTTCATAGCAACTAAATTAATACCATTTCCATTTAGTGGATGAGAAAAATGAAACCAGATAGTTTAAGTAACATAAGAGTTAATGTGTGACAAGGCTGAGATTTAAATCTTGGTTCTTATCCCAAAGATTTTGTTTTCTTTTTCTAATAGCAAAGCATCCACTTTAGAAATAATACATTAAAATACCTTAGTCATTGTAATAGCACTATGTAAAAATCTAGATAATTATACCACTGATGAGCTGACATGTGCCTACTTAAAATGAGAGGATTTCATCCTTGTTTTGTGTTAACGTTAAATACTGCATTCAGTAATCTGTAAAGTTGAGCAGGAGTTAGATGATGGCATCATGTGTTTCTTTGAAACCATCTTTGTGCTTCATGTTTATGCATTATAAAATTTAAATTCCGTGTAACTATTGCAAGATAGATTTCTGCAGATGTGCTTGTGGAAGTTCAGTGAGCCTAGGTTCCTTAATTATTGCAATGAGAGTACATTTGGAAGATCTTAACGAGTAACTGTACAGTTTGAATTTCCCATCTTGAAGCTGCTTCTCCTAGAAAGGGGACCCATCTTTTAATTTTGAATACTTACCTTATAAATATGCTTAAGGAGGTAGGGATGAAAATTGGGCATTTGCTCTAAATCTGCTTGCAGTCTGGTGAGATGATGTCTTTCCAGGTGGCAGTGAGAGGAGCAGGTGATGCACAGTTGGAGGACATTGAAAATGAGTCCATTTAATATTAAGGTCTTTTTGTTCTCCTTGATGGTCAGACTGTGTGAAGATAAAAGTGATGATTGGTTATCTAAGGCAAATGCTGGTTATGGTTGCTCTGTAGCCAACAGATACATGGAACCATTTCATAAAAGATGTTTCTTTTCTTATCAAAGGCAGCATAATGTTTTTAAGGGCCGGAAAGAAAACTGAAAGTATTTTAAAAACCAAGATGTTATGTCCTATTTTTAGGATGGTATTCAGCCAAAAATATGTGCCTTCAGCTGTTTGTTATATATGGAAGTCAGAAATGGTGCCAATTGTTTGTGACTGACCCCTATTTTTGACTCTGTGAGTCTAATTTAATTGAACACGAAATCATGTGGAGGTGTCTGCCCACCTTCTAGACATTTTAAAAAGCCCTAGGAAAGGAGCCTTAGTTCTAGCACCAGCTTTGCCACTATTATGAAGCTGGTGTGTCATCAGCTTTGAGTTTTATCGGATTATGTCAGCCACTCCTCATAATTATTATCATTTACTGACATCTACTCCATTCTTATTTTTGTTTATTTTTTGAAATGGGGTTCTGCTCTGTTGCCCAGGCTGGTCTCGTACTCCTGAGCTCAAGTGATGCTCCTGCCTCACCTCCCAAGTAACTGAGACTACAGGCATGTGCCACAGTGCCCCACTTCATCTGCTTCATTTGTGACTGTTGTGGTTCCTGCTTACTGTCACTCTCTCAAGCACTATTCCCGTCTTAACTCTTGGCAATTCCAGTATACTCGTAGAGGAGTCTTCCCGTTCCCTTGACTCTCAGTTTTTGACATTTTCTCCTTTAGTGATCTCACTTACTTGGTTCTACCTTAGATCAGTGGTTCTGAACTTGCAAAGTCTGGAGGCATTTTTTGCCTGTCACATCCTCAGGGCTGGTTTTACTGGTATCTAGTGGGTAGAGGCTGTGGATGCTGTGAAACATACTACAGTGCATGGGACAACCCCTAACAATAGAGTTATGTGATCTAAAATGTCAGTATGCTGAGATTGAGAAACCCTTCCCTAGATCTTATTATTACCATAATTGCATTCCTCTTGCTGGGCATGGTGGCACATGCCTATAATCCCAGTACTTGGGAGGCTAAGACAGGAGGATCACAGGTTCAAGGCCAGCCTCAGCAACTTAGCCAGACCCTCAGCAACCTATGGAGACCCTATTTCAAAGCAAAAACAAAAAATACAAAGGGCTGGGGGTATAGCTCAGAGGTAGAATTCTTCTGGGTTCCATTCCCAGTACCTGCCCTCTAACAAAACAAAATAAATAAAAAGAAAGGAAGAAAGAAATTCTATTCCTATCATAATCTCTGTTTTAAGCATTTCACTTCCTGACCACTGCTCTCTTATCTTTCTAGCTTACTTCCTTTAGAATCCCTACCCCAACAATTCTTTGAACTCACCTGTGTTAGTTTTCTTCATTGTGCCAAACACCTAATAAAAACAACTTGGAGGAGGAAAGAGTTATTTTGGCTCACAGTTTCAGAGGGTTCAGTGCATGGTTGGCTGGCTTGGTTGCTTTGGGCCTGAAGTATGGGAGAACGTCATGGCGGAAGGGGGTGGTGGAGAAAAGCTGTTCAACATGGCAGCCAGAAAGCAGAGAAAGAGAGGAAGGAGCCAGGAACAAGATAGAGTCCCCAAGGGCACACCCCCACGGACCCACTCCCTTCTGCTATGTCCCACCTCCTGCAATTTCTACCCCTCCCGATAGTCCATTCAAATTATAAATTCCTCAATGGATTGATCCACTGACTGATCCAATCACTTCCCAAGGGCCTCACTTCTCACGACTGCTGCATTTGGGGACCATGCCTTCAACACATGAGCCTTTGGGGAACAATCCAGATCCAACCATAATACCATCAATATCTGCAATCGGTTGATCCCTTGCTTTTTCCCAATCCTCTTCTTACCCATCTTAAATTCCATGGCTGATCATTATAACCATTCCTGTATATCTCCTTCCCTTTCTTGCAAAACATAACCTTGTTTAAACCCAACTCTCCACCTACTCTGTGTCCATATCCATGTGGCTGTGTACTGATGGAGCAAAATACACAACTTTGCTGACTAGCCCTATTTAAATTCCTGACTGTGAACCTCAAGCAGACTTTTAGTGCTGCCAGGTGATCACACTAGCTGTTCCATGTTCATTCATACTTATATACTTCTAGATGATCATCTTAATACTTTCTCATGTCTTCTCAAACCCCCAAACTTCCTCCCAGGTATTCACTTTTAGTTGCTCCTTGTCCACCAAGAAAAGTGAAATAATAAAAAAAACTTCCACCAACTCCCACTGCTCATCTTCCAGCATCAACATCTGCATACCCTGCCTGACCATTACCATAGGTGGACTATCCTTCCTCAATGGAACCCCTCTACTGGTGCACTAGATGCCAGCATATCTCACCTACCACGGGGTATCATTCTAGGTACACTACCCTCTTTGTCTTATATCATCAGATTTTTCTCTCTACTGAGAGAAAATGAGAGGATCATTTTCACTCGAACATAAACTATTATTTCTACATTCTTAAAAAAAGCAAAAACAAGTCGGGCGTGATGGCGCACGCTTGTAATCCCAGTACTTGGGAGGCTGAGACAGGAGGATCTGGGTTTGTGGCCAGCCTCAGCTACTTAGTGAGGCCTTCCACAACTTAGTGAGACCCTGTTTCAAAATAAAGAATAAAAAAATAGGGCTGGGGGTGTAGCTCAGAGGTAGAATGCCCCTGGGTTCAATCCCTAGTACCAAAAAAAGCAAAAACAACAAATATTCTTAAATATTCTTGCCATACTGTCTCCCCCCTGCCTAAATTTTTTGTCTCCCTTTGCAGCAAAGCCATCTGAAAGAGTCCTTCCTTCCTTCCTTCCTTCCTTCCTTCCTTCCTTCTTTCCTTCCTTCCTTCCTTCCTTCTGTACTGAGGATTAAACCCAGGATGGTTCTACCTCTGAGTTATACCCCTAGCCCTTTTTATTTTTTATTTGTTTTATTTTTATTTTATTTGTGGTACTGGGGATTGAGCCCAGTGGGATTCTATCTCTGAGCTATACCCCCAGCCCCATTTTATTTATTATTTTGAAACAGGGTCTCAATAAGTTGCCCAAGCTAGCCTCGAACCTGCGATCCTTTTGTCTCAGCCTCGCAAGTACTGAAATTACAGGTGTGTGTCACCATGTCTGGCTTCCTTCTATTCTTTCTCAAACCCACTCCAGTTAGGCCTTTACCTCTGTCTCTCTATCCATACTGCTCTCATTAGTGGTCACTAGCAATCTCTATGTTATTAGTCCAGTGGGCAGTTCTGTCTTTATCTGATTTGTTAGCAGCCATTGATAAAGCTGATGTGGTTCCTCGTCCTCTCCCCCATACTTTTTATTTTATTTTTATATACTTTTATTGGTGCATTATAGTCTCACATTATAATGTAAATCATGTTGACAGTGACACACATGCACACAGCACTTGGTGGGCCCCTCTCCCTGGCTCCCTCCCCATCCCCCACTTCCCCATACAGAATACTGAGGTTGACATTGGTATTTTCACATATGTACACATAGCCAATGGTACTAATTCCTTCATTGATCCTCACTCTTTCCCCTCCCCTTCCCCTAGACCACCTCCCTGGCTCCACTGAGGTTTCTCCTCCATTATCGGGAGTCCCTCTGGTATCCCAATTACTCCTTAGCTTCCACATCCCCCATACTCTTTATTCACTTAGCTTCCTGGGACACTTCATAGTCTCTTGGTTGTCATCTTCTTTCATTGTTTGCTATCTCTCTCCTTCCTTGATTTATCTTCTTTTGCCTGGCCTGCCATGCCCAGAGTCCTCCTTTTCTCTTTTCTTATTTACACTAATTTCTTTGGTGACATTATTCAGCTTCTTGGCTTTAAATACCCTGAATTTATATGTTGAAATTTCTCAAATTTGTACCCTCAGTCCAGACCTTTCTTCTGAACCCAGACTTGTATCTCCATCTGCCTACTAGATATCTTCACTTGTATGTATAATAGGCATCTCCAAGTTAACTTTGCCAAAACTGAACTGATCCTCCCACCTAAAATCTGTTCTACCCACAACTTCTCTAGATCAGTGATGGCAGCTATAGCTTTTCCTTTGCTCAGGCCAAATACTTGGGTGATATGCTGGACTCTTTTTCTTATATACTACCTCTAATCATTCAATAAATCCCTTCAAAAATATTTCTAAAGTCTGACCACCTCTTACCAACCCAATGATATTATTCCTGGTTAGAACTGGTTTTTTGCCTGTTTTACTGTGCTGGCCGCTAACTGGTCTGTCTGTTTCTATTTTTCCTCCTTTGACTATCCAAACACAGCCACTAGTGATCTTTTCAGAGAATGGCAAATTTCTCCTCTTAGAATCTTGCAATGACTCTCCATGTTCCTTGGTCATTGTTTGAAGGATCTATATAATTTGGACTCCTAGCCAGGTGTAGTGGTGCACGCTTGTAATCCCAGTACTTTGGGAGGTGGAGACCGGAGGATCCGGGTTCGCAGCCAGCCTCAGCTCGCTTGCGCTCTCTCTCTCTCTCTCTCTCTCTCTCTCCCGCCCTCCCTCTCCCTCTCCCTCCCCTCTCGCTCTCTCTCTCTCTCTCTACCTAGTGAGGCCCTCTACAACTTCGTGAGACCCGGTTTCAAAATAAAGTATAAAAAATAGGGCCGGGGGTGAAGCGCGGAGGTAGAATGCCCCTGGGTTCAATCCCCGGTACCGCAAAATAAATAAATAAATAAATAAATAAATAAATAAATAAATAAATAAAATAATTTGGACTCCTACGATGTATTGTTCACGTACTGTTTCTCTTTTCATTTCACCAAAATTAGTTTCTTTACTGTGAATACACCAAACCCTTCTGCCTAAGGGCATTTGCTCTAGTTGTCTCCTCACCTGAAATGTTCTCCTCTGACCAGATAATGGTAACACCCCATCTCCTCCAGGTCTTTGTCAAACTTCTTTTCTCTAAGAGGCCTTCTCTGAATGCTCTGTTCAATATGCAGCCTGCCCCCCATGCTGCCCATCCTCTTTAACCTGTAACACTTGTTTGTTGATTATAGTCTACCTCTCTATCACCTGCTAGGATATAAACCCCAACAGCTTAGGGATATTTTCTGTTTTATTCACTGATATATTGAAAATGGATTGAGCTGGGTGTGGTGGTACACACCTTAATCCCAGTACTTGGGAGGCTGAGGCAAGAGGATTGCAGATTTTCAGCCAGCCTCAGCAACGTAGTGAGGCCCTCTGCAACTTAGTGATAACCTGTTCCAAAATAAAAAAAAAAATAGGGCTGAAGGTAGAATGCCCCTGGGTTCAATCCCCAGTACCCCCCTCCATGCACAATAAATAAATAAAAGAAAAAAAAGTGTATCAAAAAGTACCTAACACATGATACAAGCTCAATGAATTTGTTGAATTGAGTTGGTGAATTGAATCCTGGTCCTATCAGGTCACTGGTCTGTATCTTAGTTTCTAAGTGCATTAGGTGGATATATCTGCCCTCCCTGTCTAATACATTTGTGAAGAGAATCAGAATCAGTGAGTGGCAGGAAGATAGCATATGGAAACTTCTTAATAAAGTGCTACAGATGGGATATGGTACCGTTGAATAGGATTATTTGTTGTCTTACTCTCCATCAATACCAAAGACTATTTTTTGGATAATAAAGTGGAACAATAAGTATATATAGCATTTTAAAAGTTTTTTTATGGCTTGTTCCTGAATATGATTTCCTAAAAGGAGGATCCAATATAATAATCTGCTTCATAAACGAGAATCTTGAGGGTAAAGTAACTTAAGTTATTGCACCCCAATATTTAATTGGGTGGGGGAACATAATCATGTTTTTTTTTTTTGCGGTACCGGGGATTGAACCCAGGGGCGTTCTACCTCCGCGCTACACCCCCGGCCCTATTTTTTTATACTTTATTTTGAAACCAGGTCTCATGAAGTTGCGGAGGGCCTCACTAGGTAGAGAGAGAGAGAAAGAGACAGGGAGAGAGAGAGAGAGAGAGAGCGAGCACGGAGGCTGGCCGCGAACCTGGATCCTCCGGTCTCCGCCTCCCAAAGTACTGGGATTAC
>PVJS01040979.1:0-18178 GCA_004027185.1 Glis glis
GAATCCATGGAATTACTGTCATAAACAATGTCTATATGTGAGATTATACCAACATCATTCTCAGTGCTACATGTGGGGGGGAGGCGGGGGGGAGGCGGGGGGGAGGGACACCAAGAGCTGTGTGCATGTATGTTAACACCAAACTGATACTCATTGTGAAGTGAGACTACAATGCACCAATAAAAACATAAAAAAAAGAGAGAACAAATAAAAACAACAACAAAAATAAAATGACATATTTAATCCCTAAATATCAATGAATATATTAAATGTAAATGGTCTAAATATTGCAATAAAATATAGATTGGCAAAGTGGATTAAAAATCATGTTCCAACTTTTTGTTGTTTATAATAAACTTGTTTCAAATATAATGATATAGGTAGAAAACATATGTATAAAAAAGATGTATAATGAAAACACTAATCAAAGGTAAGAAGGAGTGGTTATTAATATTACCTAGGTAGATTTCAGAGCAAAGAAAACAACCAGATGTTCTAAACTGTGAAGAATGATGTTGGATCTGGGTTTTAGAAAGACTTCTCTGCTTCACATTGTTCCTGGGAGTCCTCAAGTTTCTTTCAATACCACAGTCTAAGAGAACACAAGAGAAAAATTACTTGGCTTTATAATTTCTGAATTTATTTTCCAATGCATCTTCAAACTTGTGGGTTCCCAAAGCTCCCTTGTAATGTACTATATTCTCAATTGTGCTTGTTTCCTTATGCTTTAAACTCCCCTGCCCTCTGCATCTCACTCACCACTCCCAACACTGCAGGCGGAGTGTGTAAGATTCGTTTTATTGTCCCCAGTAGGTAGGATGTGGAATGAAATGAAGTAGCAGATAGTGTTGGCCTTTCAAGATCCAGGCTTTGAAAGCTGCATAAAGAGAGAAGATGGGGATGGGGAATAGTCCTGGTAACTTCAATAGCTAACTACATCCCTGCTTAATTTGTGAGTACATTGGCCTGAACATCAGCATGTCTCAACTCAGTAAAATTTGCAAATCTTCCTATTTCTTATGGGCAAGAGGAACCCTTGGCCCCACTTCTGTAGCCAGGGCAGTTATTCCTTCCTTGAACACATTTCCTTCCTCTATTCTGGGTAATCCTCTTTCCTACTTGAGAGTCTCTAAAACTCTAGACCACCAGACTGGTTACCTTAGATGGCTGTTTTTACTTAATTTAACAGTCTCAGAGGCTGGTCCAAGACACTCTGCATCAGAAATCTGAAAGCCTCATTCTTTCCATTAGCAACTTGATCATGTCTTTTCTGTACCATATTTGTAAAATAAGTGATTTAAAATAAGCTATGGAAAAAATCTCTTCTAAGGAAATTCTATGAAGCCTTGCATGTAAAACATAAAATTTAGAACTGGAGGACTCCTTCTCCCAAGATTTGATGACTATCATTCTGGATGGTCTTCTTTGCAGCCATGGTATTTCTCAACTTTGCTTCTCAATGCCCTTTCTTTTTTGTGGCATCTACAGAAAGATCCCAGAGATTTCCTCCTCTGCTACCTACACTCCTTCCCTGTGTTGGGTGGTGTTCTGTGTACTGGTGGTAGCATTTGGTTCTCACATTTCAAGAGGCTGGAGCAGGATGTGGAGTGGATAAGGAGGTGTGCATATTGCAGATGGAAAGAGGGAGATGAAGGTCAGGTTGTCCATGCCAGCAGAAGGGCAAGATCTGATCATGCCAGAAATGGGCCTTAGAAAGGCATGTCTGCAGGGAAGGTTGGCTGGTAGCCCTGGACGACACAGATGGATGGAACATTGGGCCACAGTTATAAATTTCACATCCATATTAAATCAGTATTTTAAAAAAATAGTTATTATTTCAGTGGTTCTGGGCCCTCACTGCACATTAGAATCACCCAGGTAGCTTTTACAAAATACCCATGCTTGGGCTTCACCCTAGACTGATGGAAGTAGATTCTTGTTGACAGATCCAAATATGAACATGGTTTGAAAGCTCCCCAGGCGATTTTACTGTTTCGTGTTGTGTTGCATATTTTATTAGGCCTCCTCCCACACATCATCTAGTTAATGATGACAGCAATTCTATAAGGTTAGTACTTTCCTCCCCATATTATGGAGGAGACTGAGGCTCAGAGAGGTTAAGGGAATTCCCCAGTTTATAAGGAACAGAGGAATTAAAACTAGTTTCAATTCCAATGCCTGTGCTCTAAACCACTGTTCCCAAATGGGATAAAGGTGTGAAGTCATGCCTGGAGGGTGAGGGGAGAGGTGGACTGTGGCCTTGCAAAGGGGCTTAGACATTTTCCTGAATGTATAATGGAGCCACTGGAAGATTTCAAACACAGGAATGATTGGATGGCATCTGCATTGGAGGAAGAATCCTCTGTCGTCAGGACCTTTGCATACTTCTGAATCTGCAAAAAAAAAAAAAAAAAAAAAAAAAATAAGCCACACTCCTTGAAGAATGGAATTAGCCAGTTCCTAAGTTTTGAAATAAATTAAAATTTCCAAAGGAATTAAAAGATTGATAGGTGTTCACAGGTGGCCAGGAAATCCTGCCTCTGCCTCTGCTGTTATCTGTCCCCGGTCCATGAGACGTGAGCCTGGTGGTAGCAAGAACAGTATCTTGCTCCTCCTCTTGTCTCTTCTGCTCAGCGCAAGATCTGGCACTGCACAGGGGATTCACAGGGGTGTGTGAATTGAAATGCACAGGGGTCCTTCTGTGGTCTCTTCCCAGCTGCAATTAGCAGATGGTAAAATTCCTCTCCAGGTGGTTCTTGACCTAACAGGTGCCCACGTGGGATAGCTTCCTCCTCTGCAGAGTGTGTGAGCGTCTGATTTATTATTAACAAGAAGTGGTGAGTCCGGACCTGATCCAGGAAATAGTCAGAGACGTGAGTAAAGCGGTAACAGCTCCTAGGAGGAAAGTTTAAAGTAAATACAGTCCCCTAGTCTGGGAAAGGAAAGCAGGCTGTAATGTATGAGGTGTCAAGCCTGCGAGGAGTTTCGGGGAAAAAGGTATCCCTCCTTCCCTCCCTCTCTCCCTCCCTCCCTCCCTCCGTCCCTCCCATCCTTCCTTCTTCCTTCTTCTGCTGGCCTATAGAAGACATTGTTGAAGTCCTATCATGCACTGGGCACTGTGTTAAGGGATGGGAAGGACAAAGAGGTTCTTAATCATATTTCATGCCTTCAAGACATTTACGATATGGCAGGAGACAGGAAATGAGTAACTAATAAAACATCAAGATTAAGTGGTATGAGAGGTCAGAGGTGGGGGAGAAAGCAGAGATCACTTCTAGCTTGGCTGTATGAAGAATGCTATATGAAGGAGGAAGCGAACTTGAACTTGAGTTGAAGGAGGGTTTGAATCAACGTAGCAGAAATCATTAAGAATGTGGACTTTATCCAGGCAGATCTAATCTGAATCCTGATCCACAGATTGCTAGCTATGTGTCCTTAGTGAAATCGCTTCTCCTCTCTGAACCTTGGCTTCCTCTGCTGTAAATGTGGTTACAATATTCTACAATAATCGTCCTTTCTCCAGCATGGTAGGTCTGACTCTCCCTTGTTGGTTATTCCCATCAGCACACAAATATGTTGTAATGACTCCCATTAAAGAAAAAAAAAAAAACTCTGTCCATTGAAACCACATCTGCCACCAGCTCCCATCTGTTCCATTGCCTTCCTTTAGAACAAACTCCTCCAGCACGTGGCCTATACTCATCTCTCTGTCCTCTCCTCCCCATCTCTCCTGTACCCCCTCCAACCAGACTGTACCCCTCATCATCCCTCTGCAGCCGAGTCAAGGTCATCAGTGATACAGAACCCAAAGACCAGTTATTTGTCCAAATCTTCCTTGGTTTAACAGCAGCACTTGACATGAATGACCCCTTTCCCTTCCCTCAAGTGACTTCCAGGGTATACTTCACTCTGATGGTTTTCTTCCCAGCTCCCAGACTACACCTTCTCAGTCTCTAGCTCTCTCCTCTTTATTTCTCTGACCTTTATTTAAGTGCTGGACTACCGCAGAGCTCAGGTCTGGGACCTCTTCTCTGGTGATCTCATCGATAGTGGCCTGACTTTTCCCCAGTTTTATCTCTACTCCAGACTCTCCCCTGGACCTCAGGCTCAGACCCCTGCAACCCTCTGGACACCTTCACTTGGATGTTTCATTGGTGTCTGAATCCCAATATATCCACAACCAAACTCTTCACCCACTCTACCTACTCTAACTCTTGCGGAAGTTTGTCTTATCTCAGTTATTGACAATTTCATCTTTTTGTTGCTGAACATAAAAAGTTTGCAGTCATCTTTGACCCCCAAGTAAGATCCACAGCCAATGTTATGGGCTCTATATTCGAAGTACATCTTGAATGTGACCGTTTTTCACCATGTATTTGCTAAAATACCCTCTCTCTCTCTCTCTCTCTCTCTCCTGCATCATTCCTGTGATATTGCAGAACAAGCCCTCTCTTATGAACTGCTGAATATTCTCTCTAGTCCAGTGATTCCTCTTTTCTCATTCTCTTGAATATATGTCTATCTGCCCATTCCTGGGAGAGTGTTGAGTTCTGGTCTAATTTGAATGGGTCTTTGTTCAAATACTTGGGTCAAAATATATGGGGAACACTGCATTTCCTGAGGATGTTTCCGACTTGCGTGGGAACCTGGTCTCTGTGCAGGTGGTGGGATCAGTACCATGTTCCAATGGAAGCCATGGCTGTTTTCCTAGGCTTGTAGAGGTGAAATGGGTACTATTCTCCTCTGTCCCTCCCACTGCGGAAAGTCAAATCTCTTCCCTGTCCATCAAATGTTTTACCTTGACTTGTAACCCTCTCTGTATCATGGAAAACAAGGGCAAGATGGTCCACTCTGGGGATCACCATTACCTTTGCCCCATCTGTTCATCCCACCACTGGTCTCTCTGACTTTCAGAATCTACACACTTACATCATGTCAACATTGCTTTTGTTAAGTAGGCATTAAAGCCCAGAAAATTTTGTTCTTCATCTATTTCACTATTTTCCAAAACTGTGCTCTGAGGACCAGTTAAGTTAGAATCACCTGGAGAGCTTGGTAAACATGCAGATTCCTAGCCTCCACCAACAACCGTAAGCATAAAAACCTCACTTCTACTTTTTAATCCTGCCTACAGAATTTCTTGCAGAAATAGCACTTAATTTTTGGCTTGTCTGTGGTACGGTTGCCTGTATCATTTATTCTAATGAAATATAAATGTATATGTATATATATTTAGATTATGTATTTATTGGTCATTTCATAGGGAAAACTTGGAGGTTAGGAAATTAAGTCCATTGGAACATGAAAACACTTACCTTCCTAGTTCATCATTTAATAGATGAAATAGAGGTTTTATATTCTTTATAAGTTTTTATTAGGACAATAAAACCATTTTGCAGAAAGCTGGGGAAATAGGGAGAAAAGCATAATTTCTCCAATTTGATGCAATGACTATTTTCATACTGGAATAGTCCCTCTGGGTCTCTGTGCAGAAGTATTTGTGAATGTGTGTTGTGTCCATGTTAGTGTTCACACCGTTTAGTGTGATGCACAGTCAGAAAGCAGAGGCTGAGAACACAGACTGCTCTGTGCTCCTCCTAGGGAGGAGAATATAGCCCACTGGGCTCATATGAAGACATTTACTTACAAAAGACCCCATCCCAGGACACCTAAAACCCCCTGCAGCATGAGATGCATTATAACCTAAGACCAAATCCCCAGCTTACCAAAGTCACCAGCATTCCCTGGGCTGGTGTGCATGGTGATTTTCAATTTTGCCTGTATTTACTGTCACCTCCTACGCACCAGGAGATGAACAAGACTCCGTTGATACCCTGTGGCTCCCGGGCTGGTGGGGGAGACAGACACACAAACAGCAATTACCACACAGTGAAATATGTGTCACTCTGGAGGATGGCCCAAAGTGGGACCGAGACTGACCGGTGCACTGGTGGATAGAGGTGTGGGAGCATTGGTCTCTGTTCCTACCCCAGACTCCCTCCCAGTGCAGCCAAGGGATCTAAAAAAATTAAAATATTGAGACTCTGATCTGTGCAAGACATTGTGTTAGGCTGTGTCCTCACTCAGTGGGGAATGGCATATTCTCCCTTTTTTATTTTATTGTATTTTTATTGGAATTCTGAAATATCTAAAATATACAGAAATAGGCAGAAAACTGATGAAATAAACACACACACACACATACATCAGACATATTTACATAAATTATTTTTGCCACATTTGAGTCCTATTTTCTTTAAAGGAAATGAAACACTATACACTGTTGAAGTCATCTTTGTAACCCTCTGGATCCCACTTCCCTCTGCATCCTCCCTCTCTCCTAGCCTGGAGGTAAGCAGTATTTTGAAGTTGGTATGTGTCCTTCCTATATGTGTTTTGCTTTCATTAACTAGGTATGTGCTACATGCTTTATATATATTTAGTATGTGTATGTACGTATATATACACACACTATACCATATATGTATTCTGCCACTTACTTTTCTTCGTCTTTCAATATCACATTTTTAAAATTTATTCTTACGGATCATATGGAGTCTAGTTCCTCTATTTCAGCTGCTGTTGAGTATGAGAATTGTTTAAAAATTGCCATTGTTTAAAAACACCATGACTAGCCGGGCATGGTGACACACGCTTGTAATCCCAGTACTTTGGGAGGTGGAGACCGGAGGATCCGGGTTCGCGGACAGCCTCAGCTCTCTCTCTCTCTCTCTTTCTTTCTCTCTCTCTCTACCTAGTGAGGCCCTCCGCAACTTCGTGAGACCTGGTTTCAAAATAAAGTATAAAAAATAGGGCCAGGGGCGTAGCGCGGAGGTAGAATGCCCCTGCGTTCAATCCCCGGTACCCCCCCAAAAAAAACACCATGACTAATTTATCCCCTTTCCTTTTTTTTTTTTTTTTTTTGTGGTACCGGGGATTGAACGCAGGGGCGTTCTACCTCCAAGCTACACCCCCGGCCCTATTTTTTTTTTTATCCTTTATTTTGAAACCAGGTCTCACGAAGTTGTGGAGGGCCTCACTAAGTAAAGAGAGAGAGAGAGAGACAGGGAGAGAGAGAGAGAGAGAGAGAGAGAGAGTGCGTGCACGCGCACATGCGCAAGCTGAGGCGGGCCGCGAACCCGGATCCTCCGGTCTCCACCTCCCAAAGTACTGGGATTACAAGCGTGCACCACCACGCCCGGTTCCCCTCTCCTTTGGATGGACATTTGGGTTGCTACAGAAAACATCTTTCCCCATGTCCCCTTGCACATTTGTGTAAGAATTTCTCTAGGTCATGTTCCTAAAAGTAGATTACTTGTGTATGTCATTTTTGGTTTGATCTCACTACATGTTTCCAAATTTCTCTCCAAAGTCTTTGTACACATTCTTACTCCTACAAGCAATGTGATAGATCCCATTTTCCAAACATTGAAATTAACACGTAGTGTAATTTTTGTGTGTGTGTGGTACTGGGGATTGAACCCAGGGGCATTCTACCTCCGAGCTCCACCCCCAGCCCTATTTTTTATTCCTTATTTTGAAACAGGGTCTCACTAAATTGCGGAGGGCCTCACTAAGTAGCTGAGGCTGGCCATGAACCCGGATCCTCCGGTTTCAGCCTCCCAAGGACTGGGATTACAAGCATGCGCCACCACACCCAGCTGCATAGTATAATTTTTAACAATTTTATGGACAAGAAATAGTATGAGTTTTATCTCTGAGTTTTTATTTATATTTCTCTGATTAAGAGAGAAGATTCTTAGGTTTCCAAATGTTCATATGTAGAAGTTCTTTGTGCATCCTGGGAACTAACCCTTTTTTTTTTTTTTGTGGTACCGGGGATTGAACTCAGGGGCGTTCTACCTCCGCGCTACGCCCCCGGCCCTATTTTTTATACTTTTATTTTGAAACCAGGTCTCACGAAGTTGTGGAGGGCCTCACTAAGTAGAGAGAGAGAGAGAGAGGGAGAGAGAGAGCGAGAGAGCTGAGGCTGGCCGCGAACCCGGATCCTCCGGTCTCCGCCTCCCAAAGTACTGGGATTACAAGCGTGCGCCACCACGCCCTGCCTAACCCTTTTTTTGCTTATATGCATTAAAAATATTTTTCCCAGTCTTTGGTTATCTTTCAATGCTCTTTTCAGAAATTTTTCTCTTACAGATCTTTCCTTTGTTGTAGTTGTACATGAATACTTTCTTTAAGAAATCCTCCCTGTGTTGGGGCCATAAATATATCCTCTAGTATTTTTTCCAAAAGATTTAAGGTATTATTTCTACATTTAAATCCACAACTCAAGTGAACTGAAAAAATACTTTTTTAAAATTGTGAAAATTTTATGAAATTAAAATGTACACCTTAATTTTTATAAAGAGAATATGATGCAATTGCAACCATTTCAATAAACAAAACCTCAGGGTCAGAGAAACCCTATATTTGCCCCTTACCAATTATAACCTCTTCACCTTGCCCAAATTAATCATTATCCTAACTATGATGACAGTCCTTTGTTGCTTTTAATCATAGTTTTACTACCTAAGTATTTAAACATCTTTAAATCAAACACATATAGTATTTGCTATTTAAGTATTAAGCATTCTTAAACTCTAATGTGTTTAGTTTTGCTTGAAATTTTCAAGCTACATATAAATGGAATACCTCATCATATAATTAGCATTAGTTCATTTTTGTTGCTATAACAATATACTTCAGGCTAAGCACTTTTTAAAGAGAAGAGGTTTTTAAGTTAACAGTTTTAGGGACTAAAAGTCAGGGTCGGATGGCCTCATGTGATTGGCCTCAGATGAGGAGCCCCTTGGCTGCATCACATCATGGTAGTACTCAATCACCTTCCTCTAGACTCCGCCTCTTAAAGGTTCCCCCACTTCCAGGTCAACACACTGGGAACCAGCTTCCAGCCCCTGAACCTTTGGGGACACACTCAAACCACAGCATCATCTTTTGTGTCTTGAGTGTTTTTCTGAATTATTCAGTCTGTAGACTAGTCCAGGTGAGGAGTGTAGTCCACAGTACACCTACCCATTCTACTGTTGCTGGACATTTGGATTATTCCAGCTTGAGGATACAGTGTAAGACAGGGGTCAGTATCATTTCTTTCCCTGTGGATATCCAAGCCCTCACCCCCAACCATTCAGTGAACAGACTTTCTTTTCTTAGTACTCTGTGGTAGGTAGCATCTTTGTCATAAGTCAGGTGTTTACATATGTGTGTACACCTTTCTGTTTTTGTTTTGTTAAATTAGTCTATTTGTCTATTCTTGTATCAATACTACATTACCTTAATTAATCAAGCTTATAATCAGTCTTGAAGCTCAGAAAGGCAAATTCTCCCCTTTCTTCTTTAAAGTGTCTTCCATTTTCCTGGATCGTTGTATTTCTAATTTTTAATTAGCTTGTCAAGACACACACACACACACACACACACACACACACATTTTGAAGTTTTATTGGAAACCATCTGGATTTAATTCTGTGTGTGCTGTGAAGTTGGGATCTAATTTTATTCTATTCCAATTTTATTCTTACAGGGATGGCCAATTGTTCCAGCTTCATTTACTGGCTATCGATTGGTATATTAACATAGATGCACTCTTTTTCTTTGTACTGGTATAGTTGAGCCTCATTATTCATGGATTCTGAATATACCTACTCACTAAAATTTATTTGTAACCCCAAAATCAATACTCATGGCACTTTCATGGTCATTTTAAGACATGTGCAGAGCATTGGAAAGATTTGATTCAACTGATGGGCGTACTCCTTAAACAAGGCAACTCTGTGCCTGCTAGCTTCAGTTCTTGTATCACTTGTAAGCAAGTGTTCTTTCTGGGGTCCTTTTAGTTGCACAAGAGTTTTTTTTAATTTTTTGTGTTTTTTGGTAATTTTATTTTTTATTTTTTTACGTTCATTTATTGGTGCACTGTAATTATACATTTTGATATATGTCAGGGTATCAACATCATACATGCACACATTGCACATTTAGCCCTCCCTCCAAGCATAGTGCTGAAGTTCTGATGTTCCTAAGTTCAAGAAGGCTGTGATGTGAGTGCTTCATGGAGAAAATACATATATTAGATAAGTCTTGTTTAGGCATGAGCTATTGTGCTATTGGCTGTGAGTCCAATGTTAATGAACCAACAGTTTATATTAAGCAAGATGTCTTTAAATAGACACACACATAAAACAATATTATGTATTGATTGGTTGTTGAAAATGTGATCAGGGACTTGCAGCAACCGAACTCCGTTTTTCTCCTAGTATGAATGATTCAGTATTTACTAATGCAGTGTTCACTGTGATTTTTTTTTTTTTGGTACTGGAGATTGAACCCAGGGACATTCTACCTCCAAGCTACACCCCTATTTTATTTTTAAGTTTGGAACAGAGCCTCACTAGGTTGATGAGAGTCTCACTACTTTCTGAGACTGTCCTGGAACCTGCGATCCCCCGTCTCACTAGGATCCCAAGCGAGATCCCACATACTGGGGTCACATGCATGTTCCACCATTCCTGGCTTAGTGTTCACTGTGAATTTATAAAAATAATTACTGAGAACATAGATAAATGGCTATATTTAACTAGTATGGTCTTTTTCTATTCCTTTACTTTCAAACTTTATGTGTGACTTTGATAAGCACCATATAGCTGGATTTTTCCTAGTCCAATCTGAGACTGTCTTTCTGTTTAAAAGAGAGTGGATCTGTTCACAAATACTGATGTATACTTATTTCTTTCATTCTCCTTTGTATTTTACATTTGCCCTGCCTTTTCGTTTCTTTTTTTTTTCACCTCTCTTTTCCTGCTTTGCATTAAATTGCTCAAATCCTGTTAACTTATTTTTACCCTTCAGGTTTATACATTACACATTGCATTTTATTCCTTTGGTGGATACATTAACTTCAAATCTTTAACACATGTTTATTCAACAAAGACTAAGGTTAAACTCTATTTCTTCCCCTCACCCCCCAAATACAAGGATGCCAGAATGTTTTTCCTTTTAAAGGTTTCAAATTATATTTCACACATGAAGCAATATCTTTGTCCCTAAGACTGAATGGTCTTTCTGAGGTTTGAATGAAGTCTCAGTTGGCAATTCTGAATAATGGGGGTGAAGGATAAAGTTGGAATGATGGTTTTGTCTTCCTTAATTGACTCTCCACCCAAATATTGGAGCTGGTGTTAACTGCAAAGTCCTTTGCAGTATCCCATCAGGGAGATGAAGAGGAGGCTAGCCTCCCAGATCACCACTCTGAATTCAGCATGATGCCAAGGTGCCTCTGATCCTCTGGTGGTCTGCTATCAGCTGATGGCCTTGTTGAGTAGGGACTTCAAACCTTGACCATTTGAAACAATATTGGAACCATGAAACAGGAAAAAGAAATGGCAGCTCTGCCTGAGAGTGATGTTGTCCGTCACTTTCACACGAACACAACTATTTAGAAATGATTGGTCATTGCTACCAAATATGGGGCTTTTCTTCCTTTTCTTTTTCTTTTTGTCTCTGTGCAACACAGGTTATATCGGCACTTCACACCCTGCTACATGCTGCCTAGAGCTTTAGGTCAAAGCCCAGCACCTTCTCCATGTTAGTTCCTAGCAGTCAAATGCGTGCTTTGTGCCAGGCCTGGGGCTCATTGATTTTACATTTGCTGATTCACTTAAGTGCATGCACAGAAGAGCCCTTTGGAGTAAATTCATTGTCTGTGTTTTGTAGATTAGAAGATAGAAGTCCCATGGGGTTTCTAGGCCAGGAAGCAGGAAGACATTGGCCCATGTTTTAATCCAGGTGGTCAGTTCCCAGCCCTCTGCTCCGGGAGGATTCCTCTTAAGAGAATCTCAGAATCACCTGGGGAGCTGGTGAAACTGCCCCTTGCTGGACTCCCCTCTCCTCCACATATTCAGTAGCTCCAAGGAGTACTGGGGAATCTGCCAGCCGATCAAGCTCCCCAGATGATGTGGAAGTACTGGAAAAGGGGAGGAGATAACCCAGAAAAACCCTCCTGAAAGACGGGGCCAACAGAGTCAAGATCGCCCCAGACAGAAAGAAGCTAGCTAAATAGCTTCTGCCATAAATTCTCTCAGGATCTCTTCTCCAGGCCTCAGTTCTGTCTCTGGACCTCAAGCCTTTTGCTGGGTCAGGAGCTACCCTGGGCCAGACCCTTCCTGGAGAAGGGCACTGAACTTGACCTCGAGGAACAAGAAGGTCTGGAAAGGAGAGAAGAGTATTTGGACCAGGGAAAAAGAGAGGAAAAGGATTGGCCACTGGGAGCTTGGGGACTGTGTCTTTCATTCTGAGTAGCTGGAGCTGAATAAGATGAGGCTGGGAGGAGAGATTTCATCCTTCCCTGCCTCCTGGACCAGCAGGAGACAGGATCCACTTGCTTCATGGTCAAGAGAGACAGACTTTCTCCCCAGCATGCCTTAGAGAGAACAAGAAGTAGCCAGGGCAAGAGAATGCACAGAACAAGCAGAAGCAGGTGGCTTTGCGGGAGCAGGCTGTAAGATCACTCTCATGTAGCAGAAATCAGACCGGTGCCGCCAGAGCCAGCCTGTCCCTCTCTGCACCAGCCACCTTGGTTCTTCTCTGCTCACTTTTCATTTGCCCCTCTCCTCCTCACAGGCAATAGCTCGGAGGCTCATTCTGGATTCAGAATGATGCCACCCCAGAGGGTGCCGGGTCATTGTAGATCCAATGTCCTCGTTACTATTGAAGATCTTGGGACTCTGTCTTTTCCCAGGACTCCCTCCTGGATATGGAGTTGGGGATGAAGGCACAGACCTCAGCTCGTTGTCCTACCTGCCTCGTGGTTCACACTCACAATGGTCCAAAAATTAACTGAACCCAAGTCTGTGTCTGCCCTGGAAAAGGAGTGGAGAAATGTAGTTGCCAGGGGCAGGGGCTTGGGGATGAAGTAATTCAGTCTGGAATCCTCAAGGAGCTGTAGGAAAAGTTCCACACCAGGCCCCACTTGCAGCACTCAGAACCCTGGTGTGGGCTGGTTTACCAAAGGAAGACAGGAATTCAGACAGGAATTCCACCATGTCTCTTTTGCTTTAGAACTCACTTTTTTTTTTCTTAAAGAGATTTAAAACCCATTAGGGAATGGCTTAAGAAGTTAATAACCTGTTACCATTCTGGAGAATTACATTTGATGTTGTTTATAGCTATTTGGCTTATGAAAATAAATACATTAAGATTGGGAGCCAATTCTTATTCATGCCACTTATTGAAGGCAGATCATCTGATAATAAACAGATATCATTAATCTTAAACCCACACGGGGAGGATATCCTGTTTTAAAATTAATTGTACTTGTAGGATTGTATTGTTTTTAAACTAGAACCTTAAAAGAAAGTGCCATAATACGATCAACTTTGCGTCTCTGGTACAGAATTTGATTTGTGTGGGAAAAACAAATTAACTGTGAAATACAGCCAGGAGAGGTAATGCAGATGACAAAGCGTTCACGATGGGCAGCTCAGAGGTGCACTGGATTCCTCTTTGCTCAGACTGCTAGTGAATAGGTATTCAAATAGGTTTTAATTATCATGTTAGTGTTGGTCATCATTTCCATAAATGACTTTTATGCCACAGGACTATATACTAGTGTTGGAACTCTCCCCCCCAACCTTTTAAGCACTTGAACAATTGTATCCCAAATACCAGGGCTGTCTGAACAGGGGGAAAGTCACACAAGGGTACTCATTTTTCAACACAGTAATTCCTGGTTCTTTCCAAAGACAGGTCATTTGCTTCATTTCATTGGCTACAGTCTACTCATTCACTATTAATTCAGGACACTTCCTTTATATGAGTGTGCTAGGAAATTTGTAAGCCTTTGTCCTTGTATTACAGTTTAGCAGGGGGGCATACATGAAAACTACTTTTTAAAATCATTAAATTGTTCCAAGATCCGTGGCAATGATGCACACTGAGGTCATCGGTGATATAAAGTGATCACAGTGTGCAGAAGAGGAAGGGCGCTGTTCTAGGGATGGAGGCACGGAAAGGTGAATTTTATATTGGGTTTTGATGGGTTGATAGGAGTTCTCCAGAAGAGAAGGGAGAAATGGCTTGAAAGAGCATGGCATATTCAGAGGACAAAATAAAGCCCAGGAGGCTGGAGGAATGGTTAATAGGAAGATGATACTGGAGATGCAAAATGCTTATCAGCTCATTCACAATCCTTGATTACCTGTTCTACTCCCAATGTCAACCAGTGCAGAAGCCCCGCCTGGGTCTTCCCTCGTCTATGCTTCCCTTCTCTCATCTGTCTTTTATATTGCTGCCAATGGGATCATTTCGGAACTCCAATCTTAATGTCATTCCCCTTGGTCCTGGGGTTGAAGTCCATCCCTGTGTGACCCGCAGAGGAGCCTCCTGAGCTGGCCTCTGCCTCCACTCAGACCTCACGTCCCATCAATCGTCTTTGGTCTCGCTAAGCTCCCACCACACCATCGTTGTTCTTCCACCTGCCTGCCTCGGTCTCTCCTCTGAGCCTTTGCACATGCCGTTCCCACTGCCTGGCAAGCATCTTCCTTCCCTATCCCACCCATCTTCCGCTTCCTCTCTGGGTCTTTTGTTACTTGATTCATGGTGCATATGTAATTATTTCTTGCATTGACGTCCATGTGTTATTTGTGTGTCTTCCTCATTAGATGCGAATACCACACAAAAGGGGAATACTGTTGGTGCACCCAGCACCCAGCCCCTGGCAGGTGTCAAGAAAACTACTTCTTGAGAAAAATCAGGGGCCAGATTCCAGAAGGCCTCGTGTGCCAGGCTGTCAGCTTTCGATCTGAGCCTATGAACAGTAGGAAGCCAAGAGAGAGATTTAGCCAAGCCTACAATGAGTGTGGTGTGCGCCTGCCTGACACAGAAAATTAAGTTTAAAATATTTCCAGTAATTTCCCTCATTCTACGACTTTGCTGGCATCCCTCTGTGGTGATGGGATGGTGGGAGCAAAATCCGATTTTCATTTCTCCAGTAAAACATAAAACCTATCCCTGCAGGGCCTTACGCGCTCAGAATGAAAACGGAACCGGCCGGCCCTGTCCAGGCAGGCGCGAGAGCTGGTTAGCGGGAGGGGTGGCGGGTCACTGACAGCAGAGGGGACTCTGGTTTGCAATTTTAAGGGGACATAAAATGCTGGCTGGCTTTTACAAAACACCAGGCTGAGCTGCAGAAAACTGTAAAATCTCCCTGTTGCAATATAAATATGGGATGAAAGTTGATTAACCAATTTTATGTTGTTATCTGAGCCTTCAATCCATTTGCACTTGAATTAAAAAGACAGAAATTGAGTTTTGGCTGGACAGGCATTTTCCAACAGGCAACAGAGGTTAAGAAAAAAGAAAAGGTTTAAATTCTTTTTTTCACCTGAAATTTTTAGCTCGCAGAGGATTTTCTATGATGTTTGTTCTACTTAATTTCTGTGGAATAAGGGCCAGGATTTAATATGAAGTCCAGAATATACAGACTGCCATGAAAAAGGTCATCTCCTGCATCGTCTTGCAGAGCCAGAGCATCCTTGCTGCCACGGCTGCTGTATTTCTTAGCTAGATTATGGCAGCACCCCCTCACTGGACTCCACGCAGCTTTTGGGGGAACTCTCGGTCTATCTCTGCCCAACGCCCCAGACTTGTCAACAACCATCCACAGGGATGTTCTTCTATTACACATCTAAAGAAATTCCTATCCTGTCCCAAAGCTCTCCATCGATTCTTCATTAAGCACACAGTCTAATTCTTTGGTGTTGATCACCAAAGCCTTTGACGATATGTCTTCACATGCCTACATTTCTAAACTTACCTTCTTCTTCTCTGTCATCCTCCCACCCCAACATGCCCAACCCTGCTATATTTTCTGGCTCACCTGTCTATTTGCTCCAGAAACCACCAGGTACTTTTCCATCTCCTTGCTTTGCTCCTGCAGGGGAAACACCAGCCTTGCCTGCTCTTGTTCCCATTACCATCGCTTCTGACCCAAAGTCCCTGCGTCCTATAAAACCTGGTGAGGATGCATGGGCAATCCATTGCCGAGGAAGCAATATGGAGACTGTGACATTGCCCATCTTGCCTGGTGGTAAGACTCATGGGGGCAAGTGCCAGATCAGAAAGAGTCACATTTCTGGATGAGAGAAGAGAGAGGTGCACTTGTCTGAGGACATTTGGCCACAGTTCTGGAGGACACCTATGCCCTAGCCCACCAGGTTTCTGTTCTTTGGTTTTATCTCCTGAATATAATCTGGCATCTATTCCTCGACCTAATCTTGACTTGACTCTCTGGTTCTAGGCTCTAGCTTTTGGTATGACTGCCATGACCTGGATTCTCCAGAATAATTCTTCCTGCCTGCCTGTCCTTGGATACTGTCTTCTCATCCATGATAGGTGTAGGATCTGCATTCACTTTGACCTTGTGAGGGGACTCATCTCAAATCAGTCTCTATTATTCCCTGGACCAACACAAAACAAATTAGTTTGGATTTCAAGGCTCTTCATACCCCTGACAGCCCTTGATCTATGGTACCTGACATTCCTGAACAGGAATAGCTTACAGAAATATGGGCTGTAGTTTCCCTTCAATCTTGGTCCAGTATGTTATATAGCACAGGTCTATGTTCATTTGTATGGCAGGGTTGTATTATAGGAACCCATGACAATTTCTCTTCCCCCACCCTGCCTTCACACCATCAAGAGGTAAACACTCCCTAACATTTATTGTGATGTGGCATTATGAATGGATGATAGAAGGTGGAAATCCATGGGGGTGGATTTCTTGAAGATGTTTCGATAGCATCTGTGGATGTGATGGAGTCTTCTAGAGGCTCACGGCTATGTACGCACATGCAGGCAAAGTGGCCTTGGTGTCTACTGCTAATACAGCAGAAAAAACACTGTGGGAGGGGTGTGAGTCACAGGAGAAGCTCTTCCCACTGAAAAATCATCCTTGGAAAGGACAATGACTTGAGGCCAAGGAGGGATAAGCGGTCCGCACGTCATAGGCTAGAACTTCTTAGATAAAATGAGAAAATCTCCAAAGCAAAAAGGACAGATATATAGGAATCATTAGTCACAAAAATTTTTGACCCAGAAAATGACTTCAAAACTTTAGTCCTGATAGCCTCTATTATCCCTTCCATCTTACTGGTCTAAAGGTTGGTTCATGGGAAAATATCCAACCCAAAGCAGGTGTTACTGACAATGCCCTTCATGAGGACATCCTGGGGGGAGCTCTGCTCCCCAACCTGGTGCCCTTGTTTGAACCCCATCTTTGGGCAGGTTAATCCACGGTGGGGAGCATGTGGAATAGTGGTGAAGAATGGGAATGGAAAGAGAAAGGAGGAAGTACCCAACGGGGAACAGAAACCTCGCCTCTGCACATCAACAGAAATAACATGGTCTAAAGGATATAAAGGATGCCTGATTATAAATCCCACCATTTAGCAAGAGAAATTTAGGTAAGAGAGGCTAAAATCCACTTGTATTCCAGAAGGCCCAAAGCTGTGCTTCTGCCTTCCAGTCTACCCTGTACCTGGCACATCGGTTGCCACACAGATGAATATACAGCCTGGTTAATGAATTGAAAAGGGAGAAAAGAAAAGTGAACTTGTGGTCCAGGAATACAATCAGGGTGAATCAAATGAAAGTCTCAGTAGATCTTTGCCTGGAGACCTGGTGATGCCTGGGTTTTTCCCCCTCTTTCTTAGGAATAAATGAATGGAAGTGTGAGGCTGGAAAAGGTAGAGAAGAGGTGTGCATATGGGTGTAGGCAATGAGTGGGGATTCCCTAAGGGTATACTGATGAATAGTTTCACATGAAAACATAATTTTTTTTTCTGTGTTTGGCTTGTTTTTTTATGTTTTTATTGGTGCATTGTAGTCTCACATCACAATGAGTATCAGTTTGGTGTTAACATACATGCACACAGCTCTTGGTGTCCCTCCCCCCTGCCTCCCCCCCGTCTCCCCCCCACATGTAGCACTGAGAATGATGTTGGTATAATCTCATATATACACATTGTTTATGACAGTAATTCCATGGATTCACTACTTTCTTACCCTTTCCCTTCCCTTGTACCCCTTCCCTTGCACCACTGAGGGTTCTCCATTGTCATTGGAGTCCCTTTTGTGTCCCCACTACTCCCTAAGTTGCGCATAT
>PVJS01040980.1:0-18176 GCA_004027185.1 Glis glis
AAAAAGGCAAAACCCCTACTTTCCACGAACTTTTACTTTATTAACAAGAGGGTACAGACTACAAATCAACTCTTATGAAATACATAGATCATGCTATCAAGAAAAACAAAGGGAAGGATTATAGTAGTACATGGAAAATGTAATTTTTTAAGGCACCAAAAAGTCCTCATGGAGAAGGTAACATGTAAACAAAGATCTCTTGGGAGTAAAAAGTGCCATATGGTCTCCAAAAGAAGAGTAGCTGCCAGCAGAAGAAAGAGCCAATGCAGAGGCCCATATGTGGAGGCATGTTTCATTTGTTTAAGAATGAAAAAGGAGGTCAGTGTGGCTAAAGCAAAGTGAGCAGGGGAGACTGTAATCAGTGAGGCCAGAAGTTTTTATGGGAGCCCGGATCATTTCCAGCAATGTGGCTTATACTTGGAATGAGATGGGAAACCTTTGAAGCATCATGATCTGGTCTGATTTATGTTTTATAGGAAGTGATCTGGCAGTTGTAATCAAGGCAGACTGAAGGGGCTTATGGCAGATGCTGGTGACTATGAGGAGGCTTGAGCATTAATTCCAGTGATTCCAGTAAAAGAAGGAGTGGAGAGAAATGGTCAGATACAGGGTGGATTTTGAAGATATAGCCAAAACGGTTTGCTGACAGATTGAATTAGGTTTTTAGAGAGAGAGGGTGATTCAAAGATTTTGGGCATGAGTGATTAAAAGAATGACATTGTCAGCCAGGCGTGGTGGTACATGCTTGTAATCCCAGTACTTTGGGAGGCGGAGATCGGAGGATATGGGTTCACGGCCAGCCTCAGCTCTCTCTCTCTCTTTCTCTCTCTCTCTCTCTCTCTCTCTCTCTTTCCCTGTCTCTCTTTCTCTCTCTCTCCTTAGTGAGGCCCTCCGCAACTTCGTGAGACCCGGTTTCAAAATAAAGTATAAAAAATAGGGCCTGGGGTGTAGTGCGGAGGTAGAACGCCCCTGCGTTCGATCCCCGGTACCACAAAAATAAATAAATAAAGTAACTTTCAAAAAAAAAAATGACATTGTCTTTAAGAGATGAAAAAGATTGAAGGGAAATAAGTTTTAGGACAGAATACAAGTAATATATTTCTCAAACGTATTAACTTTGAGGTATCTAATGACCATTAAACATCTAGATGAAAATGTCAAGTAAGCAGTTATCCAAGCTGGAAGTTCAGTGGTGAGAGCTGGGCTTAAGATGTTCATTCAGGATTAGTCAAGATTGAAATGGACTTTAAATATGAGATTTTATGAAAACTAAAGGTAAAATGCAGATGTCTCAGAAAGGTAAAATACAGATGTCTCAGTAAAGCAATATACATTTTTTTTAATCTCTCACAATTTCTATGGGTCATGAAGCAACTTAAATTGGGTACTTCCAGCTACCAATCTGATGTTGCAATCAGATGTTGGTCAAACCATATCCAAAGTGGTTCACTCTAATGACTGGCAAGTTGATGCTTCGCTGTTGTTGAGAGAACTCAGTTCTTTTCCACATAAACCTTTCTTAGGGTAGTTGAGCATCCTCACAATATGGCAACTAGCTTCCCCCAGGTGTAATACAAAAGCCGGAGAACCACGTAAAAGCTATCATTCTTATGACCTAGTCATACAACAAGATTTTCACCACATTCTGTTCATTAAAAGTTTATCACACATCCAGCCCATATCAAGGATGGAGAATTTAGGCTCATCCTTTTAAAGGAAGGAATAGCTATGGATTTTCAGAATTTTTTTAAATAACCAAAGACCACATGTGAAACTAGGCATTTTTGTTTGTTTGCTTGTTTTAACTTAAAAGACTGATCATATTAGTTCAGTATCTAGTGAATTGATTTAAACATATTTGGATTTTCAGTAAGTTGATTTTTCTTCCTTCTATTCTTTCTCTTCTTCCTCCTCTTCTTCCTTCTTCTTTTAAAATCTACTATTGTACCCAACAGTGACCTCAGTTATCTGTTTTGGAGTCTAGTACATATAGCCTAATTGTTTCTTCCAAGATGACTCAACAAATGTGGGAATCACTCTACATTTTCTAAGTGGCAGTTTTGCTCATATTATTTTAGTTATTTTGAAATTATCCAGCATTGCAGCTGCTTGGCTTTTATTCCTAGGCTTTGTGATTGTGAAGATTCAGAGAAGTCAGTTTCTAGTGTGTATGAGACAGAGACTGCAGTGGGGGGATTTATGAAAACTTGAAGTGACAAGGTCATAGAAAGAATTTTGTCACCTACAGTATAGGTTTGGTGCATGATGTGGTAAAAGAAATTGAATTGATGACTAGATAATGCACTTCAGACCTTTCAAATAGCAGGAGCAAAAGTCATTTTTTCTTTTATTTCTTATTTATTTTAATTAATAATGTATGACAGTGATCTCAGCAGTTTAGCACAGCAAGTTCCAATTCTCTCATTTTCTATCTGTAGTACAGAGATGTGACTCTGCTGTCAATACAGGTTGTGGCATTTGTTATATAATAAAAACTGAAACCATTTTTAATGTGGATAACTTTTTTCATCTCCCACAACAAAACGATATATTATTGTCTATGCTGAGAGATGATGTCATGTCATAGCTTGTTTGAGGTGAGGGGGCAAAGTTATATAGTGGGCAGAGGCAGGGGTTGAGAGAGTCATTGTATAGAATAAAACAGAGAGAGCAAAGAAAAAATATCACTTTAGATGTTCATAGGATATCATGTATGTAAAATACTCCCTTAAAGATGTATAAAACATGGTATGCCTTATGTAACTACAATATGTATTTTTGCTATATTTCATATTTAGTTTCTAGTAAATTCAGTTTCAAAAGTTAAATTATTTAGCCCAAGGCCAGAGAACTTTTTCAGATATGTAAATATCTTTGCTACTCTCAAGGTATATTTATGCTACACTTTCTAACTGAATTCCAGTACACATGGATCAAAGACTAGCTTCAAGAAAACTTTCACTGACACTGAAGGTCAGAAATTTAAAAAACAGGGGCGAAAGAATAAGAAAGAAATGGAAAAGTGCTATCCAAGAATGCCTGTATTTAGTGTACATCCAGATAATTGAATAATTTTCCCACAGTTCGGTTATGAAGTAGGTATTCTTATTCCAACTTGCATTTGAAAAATAATTTCTTATGAAAAATAGCTTCAATCTCAATTGCTTAAAAAAGAAATGATTCTCAGTGTTTATTCTGTGCAATTTACACAAATAGGAATCCCTTGTGATCATGAAAGCAGTACAGACCTTGTATTTCAGAAACATACATTTTAATATAAGATTATTTAATATAATAGTTTTGTGACTTATGAAAAAGAAATAAACGACTGATTTGTTCCAGAGAACTGTGGAGAATTGTGAAGAAATTGAAAAGACTAATTTAACTATTTCTAAAGAATAAAACAATAGTAGCCTTTCTATCATTTGGCTAAAATAGACTATTGATAGGAATGTACCATTGAATTTAACCCTTAGAATTTTCCAGAGGCAGGAAGGTTCTAGATATGTAATATTCTATGGAGGAAGGTAATGCCTAAATTAAATGATAATTCCATTACTCAAAAAGTTGTTCTAGCACAAAAATAAAAATTTCAGTTTTCCTAAAACTCCAATAAGGTAAATCCCATTGCATTTTTCTCCTCAAGCTTTTTCTTATGTGGAAGAAGGAAAGCTCTAAGATGGTATAACAAAGACAACAGAAGCTCTGCTAAATTTTGTCAGATTAGGTAAAAGCAGTTGCCATGAGGAAATATTGCTGTCATTTATTTTTCATAAATAGAACAGAGCCAGCAGGCAGGGGATATAGCTCAGTGGTAGAGCACTGGCCTATCATGTATGAGGCCCCAGATTCAATCCCCAGTGCTGGCAAAGAAGAATGGAGAAGGAGAAGAAGGAGCCAATGAAAGGAAGCTTTCCCTTATGAAGATAAATTTCTAATTAAAATCTCAAGATTTGGCTAAATATGAAAGCATACTAGAATCTATCTGTGTAGCCAACAGAGAAGTGGGCACGTAAGAGTTAACTTGTAAAATTTTGTGCCATTTCAGATGACTTGGGGAATGGAGGTGCTGTTTGATATTGCAATTCAAGAAGTATCAAAGAAGGTATGGGGTCAAAGTCAACCTAAAAGCTTTTTTCTTTCATCTAAAAGACAGGTCTGACCATACTATTCCTCTCATTTTTTCAGTGGACAAGAGCATAGAAAGGGAGCAAAGAATATAGTCAAAGTGACGATACACACAGGCAAAGGGAGAGGACCTTACACTTTCCAGGGTGAAAGACAGGAGAATTTTGAGAAGAGTGTGTAATAAAGGAGCAATGATGTCACCAATTCCAATAGTGTTCAGAGCAGTGAGAACCACAGAAATAAGTACAGGGGGCTGACTCTGAGCAACTGCAGAAATAATCTGTCATGAAACACTGGCCACACACGTAATGAAAAATTAAGTAATGAAATATGAGGGAGGATTCAGATAAGACTATAATGTTTATACAGAAACTTGTCCTTATGATCTTGATTTCACACCAGTAAGAGATTGAAGAATGAAAGGTGTTTTATGTTTTGTTTTCCTTTGCTTTGTTTTTGTCCTCTCTCCTTGGGGAGTTGACAGTTTGCTTTTCAGGGCCCAAACAGATCTTTTGCCCCTGAGACAGTAAGTCGTCACTATTTAGATTTAGAAACAAATATATATTTTCCCTTTTGTATGAATTGAGTTGTATTAGTCAGGTTTTGCTAGAGTAACAGAGCTCACAGGATGTGTGTATGGTAGAAGGGGATTTATCAAATCAGCTTACAGTTCAAAGCAGTGTAGTCCCCAGTGGCCACCTATACATGGAGAGCCAAGGAACCAGCAGCTGAAAGACTTCAAGAGCTGGAGTCTCAGAATAGGAGCTAGAGATAGTGCAGTCCCAGTCCCAGAGGTAAAGGCCAGGAAACTCTGCAGAGAAATGATGGTGAAAGTCCAGTTGGAAGAGCGGAAGGGTGATATCCCAGGAAAGAGCAGACGCCCTTTTCTCGGGAAGAGCCACGCATGCCTTCACACAGCTTTCTCCTTTTATCCAGGTCCTGCACCTATCAGAACAGTGGTGCCCACATTCAGGACAGGACTCCCCTTTCAATCTGACCTTACATAAACCAATATCTCATCTCATCGACACATCCAGAGTCACATAATCTTAGGTGTTTCATAATCCAGTCAAGTTGACAATCCAGATTAGCCATCACCTGGGTAGAAGCGCCTGGGTGATGGACTTGGAAGACAGCACTTTGGTTTTTCCCTGAAATTAGGATGGGAAGAGTTTTTTTGGGAAGTTAGTATAATTTCCTGAGTAAGGATACATACAGCTACTGTTTGTCCTTGACAGGCAGAGGGGAAGTGGAGGCAGGGTGCCAACGAAGTCTGGCTCTTAAATACTACCCTGGAGAGTAGCAGCAAGTCAACTATGAATGAAAGTCATTTCTGAGTCTCTAAGAGGCATCATTGCTTGACAGAAATAGGAAAGGGCTTCACTGGTACTACAGTGAAAGGAGAAGAAACAATGATGTCATTTAACCACAGCTCAAGGACCAAATTGTCCCCTGTGTTCCAAGTACCTTGTAAACCTCAAAGAGTCTCCCAATTACCAACATGATTCAAATTATACCTACTGTACTCTGAAAGGTTTTCTTTTTCCTTCTTTTTTTTTAGAAATTATGGAAATATATTTTATATATTGTTTCTTTTTTATACTTTTATTGGTGACATGGGATTGTTTGTACATGAAAACAATCTTATAATGTTGGGGATTTGAAATGAAAAATCTAACTGAGGTTTCTCCTTGGAAGTAGAAATAAAAAAGAGTGAAGTGTCAATATAAGAATAGAAGTATACCAGAAGTAAAAGGGGTTTCTGTGAACTGGTATAAAATAAAACAAATAGAATAGAAATGTCAGGCAATGATTCTCTGTCCCTCAGATCTCTAAGAACATAGAGACAATCAGTTACATAGCACAAGACAGTGTACCCAGGAAAGGTGGACAGACCCTCAGTACTGTTTCTGTGATATCCATTCCTTATTTCATTTTAAAGGTTTCTTGCTCACTTTTTCTTTTCTTCTTTTCTGTGAATTCAATTCCAATTCCTTAAAATGTTAAACCTCTTATCTTTAGGATATTAGATTTATCTTAATTTTACCACCTTTTTCTATCCCTTTGATTTCTTTTAAGTATTGCTTTATTCCAACATATTAAATTCTTGTCCTTATAATTTCTGAATCTTAGCTTCTGACTTTAATTTTTATTTTTCTCTTTCTCATTTATGCCAATTCTGTTTGGTTATAATTTAGCTTCCATTGTAATTTTCAAACTTCCCTCCTTTTCATACCCATATTTTTCATTCTTAAATTTACATGTTTTTTTCTCTATTTTTATGACATAGATTGATGAATTAATAGTATGGTGGCCACTGAGTGTAAGAAGATGTCATCCTTCTTTGTTATTCCTGTTTTGATGTGTGCTCCTTTTTATCAAGCCTTTTGCTTTTGTTTAAGAGCACTTTTATGTGAGTGATGTGATACAGAAATCCCATTTAACTATTCCATTCACATAATTAATCGTTGCATTGCCATTTATACAATAGTTTTGCCCCAATGATCTCTAAAACTACATATTATTTATTATATTTTCATACCATGTCAGTTTCAAGACTCATTTATTGATCAATATTTTCTGAAATTAGAAATATATTTTATCTATATTCTATCTAATAACTATGTGTAGAGAGCATTATATGTAGCTATATTCAGATGCACACAGTTATATAGATATGTACATATACATGAAACAACTCTACAGAAAACCCAGAGAAGTCAGGATTATGATTGCATGCCAGTGTTAGAAAAGAGATATATCTGAGAGGATCACACAGAGGGTTTCAAAGCTACTATTATTGACCTATTTCTTAAGCTTAGTATCACATAAATATGTGTTTACTTTATTAATAACCTTTAAATTATATATACTGCATATATACCTTTTATGTATATGGTTTATTTTCCAACAGTAAATAGAGGAGTAAGATATGATTCAATATTCCTATTTGTTAAAACACAGAACTCATGTGGAATGCAAAGTAGAGGTTTGAGAAGGGGTAATATTTTGTTTTGTTCAGATGACTTTTGTGATGTCTGTGAAATATCTATGTGCAGTTAGATATTGATTTCTGGAATTCAGATAGTAGTCTGCTATAGACATAGTGTAAGAATCTTTAAGATATGATCAGTATTTAAACAATGAATGAGTGTAGAGAAAAAGAAGATGGCTCAACATCCTCTTCAGCATTTATTATTATTTGTATTACTGATGATTGCCATTATAACTGGAGTTGGAAGGAATCTTAGCATAGTTTTGATTTGCATATCTCTGATTGCTAATGGTGTTGAACATTTTTTCATATATTTATTGGCTAATTGTATTTCTTACTTTGAGAGGTGTCTATTAGTTTAATTGCCCACTTTTTTAAATTGGGTTACTTGCAGCACAATTCACAATAGCCAAATTATAGAACTAACCCAGGTGCCTGACAATAGATTAATGGTAAAGAAAATACAGTATATACACACAGTGGAATTCTACTCAGCCATAAAAAACAACAAAAATATGTCATTTGCATAAAATGGAAGAAACTAGAGAAAATTATGCTAAGTGAGGGTTTTCTCTCATTTGTGGAAGTTAGAAAATATAAGGTGGAATTGGAGGGAGGGCTAAATGTGCAATGTGTGCATGTATGATGTTGATACCCAGACATATATCAAAATGTATAATTACAATGCACCAAAAAATGAACATAAAAATATATATACAATAAAATAATAATAAAATAAAAAATGCTAGACACAAAAAAAAGAAAATAGGAAACAAAAGGGACTTTAAATAATGAGGAGAGAAATATATAGAGTATGGAAAGGGGTTGTGGGAGGGAATTAGGGAAGGAAAGAGGGAGGAATGAAAGAGGAAACAGTTCAAATAATTATATGGCCATATATGAAAGTATTACTACCAATTTCACTAACACAGGTGGGGAGGAAGGAGAGGGCAGCGGGGTGGGATTTGGAGAGAAACATACCAAGAGCTGTGTATATGTATGTTTTTACCACACTGGGCCTCACTATAATGTGTAATTGTAATGCACTAATAAAATAATTTTAAGGAGAAAAATATAGGAGAAGGCTGTTTGAGGGAAGACCAGGAAAGATCCTCTTTCAAGCAAAAGCCAATGGACAATCATATTAAATTACATTAAGAAATCTAGCAAGACAAGTTCAAAGACAGAGGTCACTGCACCCTCAACAGGAACAGAGACATGATGAGAGCAGTTTGGAAGGACTGAGGAATGATTGGAGTATTCTACACTAAGAAGTCCTCACAAAACTTTTCTCTCTGTGAATACAATAAAAGCTGGATAAAACTTACTAAAAAGTAGCCAAACAAACAATAACTACCTAAATCAGAAAATGTAGAATGGAATGGGAAAAGTCTTGAATTCCACACCAGAGTGGGATAGGAGAACATGGCATGATTCGTATTCCTTCCCATGTCTCAAAACCATGTTGGTATTTACACCCACCCACCTCTCCCAAAAAATCCTGAGCAATACCTCATAATCTTGGACAAAACAGCCAAAAGTAGTGTGCTCTCTTTTTCTTCTTCTGACCACAAAGCAAAGGAAACAGCATTTGGAAAGAAGGATGTAAAGTGGGGAAAGAAACCAAGGAGTGACTCACTCTCATAGATGAGAAGGCTTTGAAACTGCATGTCCCATAGAAAAATAATCTAAAGTCACCTGGGTCCAGAATTCTCCTAACTAAGGCAAATTTACTAAAAGCTAATGAAGCTTAGGTCTCGGGCTTTCCTCACTCACATTGGTCCCTTCTAGGACCCTAAACCTAATTTCTTATTCATAATTTTGCATTCTTTTCCTCAATGAAGACTTAAATTTACACACTCACTAAACTTCAATTCACTCTTGTCTAACTAGGAAGGGTAAAGTTTGATATGGTACAGTAAAATTCATAATGGATAAAGCAGAGATTCTACTTCAGATTATACTACCTCCTCCCCTCTCATTGCTGTTCCATAGCTTGCAAAAACTAAGGATATTTTATCTAGACTTCACACCATATCTCATGGAGAAAAATAAAACAATGATGAATTCCATACTGTGGCAAGAGAGCCTAGTTGATCTCACAGTTATTCAAACAAATGGAGTATCTAAGCAGAGAAGAGCGGGTATGACTGAGAAAGATAAAAGGAACTGGCTAGTCCTCAGGAACATCTAACTGCAAAGAAGACTGGGAAATGTAGTCAATTGTGAATTCAGGAGAAAGGAAATGGTATGGAGAGAAGATTTTGCCTTGAATGAACAGTTAAAAGCTTGATGGCATAGAGAGTGGTACAAATAATTTCAGGTTGCAGGGAAATCAGCCTATTTGAGATATAATAGATTGTTGTGCCATATAGAGTGCAAATCAAAAAATTTTTAAGTTAACAATCTTAGTAATGGTGTACAATTTTCTTAATGTGGTTTTGAATGTGCATGGCTAGTATTTTGTTTAGAATTTTTGCATCAAGGCTCATCAATGATATTGATCTATAATTTTCTTTTCTTGATGGATCTTTATTTGGTTTTGGTATTAGGTGATACTGGCCTCATAGAAGGAGTTTGGAAGGATTCCATCTCTTTCAATTTCACAGAATAACTTGTGAAGTATTGAGTTTAGTTCTTCTGTAAAGATTTTGTAGAATTCAGCTGGAAATCTGTCTGGACCTGGGCTTTTCTTTGATGGAAAGCTTTTTATTGCTGTTTCTATCTCTTTGCTTGCTATTGGTCGGTTTAGGTTTTTTATATCTTCTTGGTTCAATTTAGGTAAGTTGTATGTGTCTAGAAATCGGTTGATTTCTTCTACATTTTCCAGTTTATTCGAGTAAAAATTTTCAAAATAGTTTATGATGATCCTCTGGATTTCCCCACTGTCTCTGGTAATGTCTCCTTTTTCATTTCAGATTTTAATAATTTGAGTTGATTCTCTCTTTTGCTGAGGTTGGCTAAGGGTTTGTCAATGTGGTTAATCCTTTCAAAGAACCAGCTTTTTGTCTTGTTGATCCTTTGTATTGTTTTGTTGTTGTTGTTGTTCTCTATTTCATTGATTTCTGCTCTGATTTTAATTATCTCCTGCCTTCTACTGGTTTTGGGATTAGACTGTTCCTGTTTTTCTAGGTCCTTGATGTGTGTCATTACGCTATTTGGTGACACTCTATTTTTCTTATGTGGGTACACCATGCTATAAATTTTCCTCTTAAAACTGCCTTCAAAGTGTCCCATAGATTTTGGTATGTTGTGTCTCTATTTTTGTTTAATTCTAGGAATGTTTTTATTTCTCCCCTTGTTTCTTCTCTGATCCAGTCCTCATTCAAAAGTGTATCATTCAGTCTCCATGTATTTATGTAATTTCTTTTGGTCTTCCTGTTATTGATTTCTACTTTTATTCCATTGTGATCTGAGAAGAAGCATGGAACTAAATTACATTTTTTGAATTTGTTGGTACTTTCTTTGTGGCCCAGAATGTAGTCTATTTTGGAGAAGATTCTGTGAGCAGCTGAGAAGAATGTGTATTCAGCTGTTGGTTGAACTATTCTGTATATGTCTATTAGGTCCTTTTGGTTTATAGTGTTCTTTAGGTCTAAAGAGTCTTTACTCATCTTTTGCCTGGAAGATCAATCTAGAGGTGTGAGTGGTGTGTTGAAGTCTCACAATATTACTGTATTTGGGTTCATTTGAGACCTGATATCCTGAAGAGTTTATTTTTTTGTTTTTCTGTGGCTTTCTTTGTGGTACTGGGGATTGAACCCAGGGGCATTCTACCTCTGGGCTATACACCCAGCCCTATTTTTTATCCTTTGAAACAGGGTCTCACTAAGTTGCAGAGGGTCTCACTAAGTAGCTGAGGCTGGCCCTAAATCTGCAATCCTCCTGTCTCCGCCTCCCAAGTACTGGGATTACACCCAGCTCTGAGTTTGTTTTATAAAAGTGGGTGTACCCACATTTGGGGCATAAATGCTTACTATCATTATGTCTTCTTGTTGGCTTGTTCCTTTTATTAATAAGAAGTCTCCTGCTTTGTCTCTTCTGATGTGTTTTAGCTTAAAGTCTGTTTTGTTGGATATGAGCATTGCTACCCCTGCTTGTTTTTGATCTCCATTTGCAAGGTATAACTTTTTCCATCCTTTTTCCTTTAGTGTATGGATATCTTTGGCCGTAAGATGAGTTTCTTGCAAGCAGCATATAGTTGGATTATGTTCTTTAATCCACATTGCCGCCTATGCATTTTAATTGGGGAGTTTAGATCTTTGCCATCAGTGTTATAGAGATATGATTTTTGTTTCCTCCCAGAAATGCAAGGCTGGTTCAACATATGCAAATGAATACATGTTATTCACCACATAACTAGAACTAAGGACAAAAATAACATCATTATCTCAATAGATGCTGAAAAAGCATATGACAAAATCCAAAACCCATTCATGTTAAAAACACTGCAGAAAATCAGAATAGAAGGAAGTTACCTCAACATCATTAAGGCAATATAAAATAAATCCAAAGCCAACATCATATTGAGCAGGGAAAAACTGCAGGAATTCCCTTTAAAATTAGGAACAAGACACGGATGCCCACTATCATCACTCCTTTTCAATGTAGTCCTTGAGACTCTTGCCAGAGCAATAAGACAAGAGAAAGACATCAAAAGAATTCAAATAGGAAAAGAAGAATTAAAATTATTTCTATTTGCAGATGACTTTATCCTATATTTAGAAGACCCAAAAAAACTCAACCAAAAGCCTACTAGAGCTGATTAACAAATTCAGCAAAGTAATGTGATACAAAATCAATCTTAAAAAATCAGTAGCTTTTTTATATGCCAATCATGAATCCACTGAGAAAGAAATCCAGAAAACAACTCCATTCACAATAACCTCAAAACCAATAAAATATGTAGAAATAAACCTAACCAAGGAGGTAAAAGACCTCTACGATGAAAATTATAAAACACTAAAGAAAGAAATTGAAGATCTTAGAAGATGGAAATACCTCCTTTGATCTTGGATAGGAAGGATAAATATTATCAAAATGGCCATTCTACCAAAAGTTATCTACGGAATCAATGCAATCCCTATCAAAATACCAATGTCATTCTTCACAGACCTAGAAAAATCAGTCATAAATTTTATATGGAGAAACAAAAGATCCAGAATAGACAAAGCAATTCTCAGCAATAAGAAGCATGCAGGAGTCATCACAATTCCTGACTTCAAATTATATTACAGAGCTTAGTAATAAAAACAGCATGGTATTGGCACAAAAACACATAGACCAATGGAACAGAAGAGAAGATACAGTAACAAATCCACACACATAGCCAATTGATTTTTGACAAAGGTGCCAAACACATATGTTGGAGAAAAGACAGCCCTTTCAACAAATGGTGTTGGGAAAACTGGTTTTCCAGTTGTAGAAAAATGGAACTAAATCCTTACCTCTCACCCTGCACAGGAGTCAACTCGAGATGGATTAAAGACCTGGAAATTAGACCAGAGACTTTGAAGCTGCTAGAGGAGGGCATAGGTCCAACACTCCAACATGTAGGCACAGGTAGACACTTCTTCAACGAAATGCCCATAGCTCAGGAAATTAAAACAAGAATTAGTAAATGGGATAGCATTAAACTAAAAAGTTTCTGCTCATCAAAGAAAACCATCAAGAGTCTAAAAAGAAAGCCTACAGAATGGGAGAAGATCTTTGCCAATTATCCCTCTTGACATTAGTCCCATAGAGGACTAATGTAAAGAATATACAAAAAACTTAAAAGGCTATACACTAAAAAAAAACCCAATCAAGAAAGTGCAATTGAACTAAATAGACACTTCACAAAAGAAGAGATAGAAATGACTAATAAATACATGAAAAAATGTTCAACATCATTAGAAATCAGGGAGATGCAAATCAAAACTACACTGAAGCCGGGCGTGGTGGTGCACGCTTATAATCCCAGTACTTTGGGAGGCAAAGACGGGAGGATCGGGGTTCGCAGCCAGCCTCAGCTCTCTCACTCTCTCTCTCCCTGTCTCTCTCTCTCTCTCTTTCTCTCTACTTAGTGAGGCCCTCCGCAACTTCTTGAGACCCGGTTTCAAAATAAAGTATAAAAATAGGGCCGGGGGTGTAGCGCAGAGGTAGAATGCCCCTGGATTCAATCCCTGGTACCGCAAAACAAAAAAAAACTACACTGAGATTCCATCTAACCCCAATCAGAATGACAATCATCAAGAAGTCAAACAACAATAAATGTTGGTGAGAATGTGGGAAATTGGAACTTTTCTACTCTGTTGGTGGATTGCAAATTAGTGTAGCTGCTATGGAGATCAGTGTAGAGATTCCTCAGAAAACTGGGAATGGATCCACCATATGAGTCAAGTGTACCATTCCTGGGTATCTTTCCAAAGGGACTGGAATCAGAGAACTACAGTAATAATATGCATATCCATGTTCATAACAGCACAATTCACAATAGCCAAATTATGGAACTAACATAGGTGTCCATCAACAGATGAATGGATTACAAAATTACAGGAAATACACACAATGGAATTCTATTCAGCAATAAAGAATAACATTATGTCATTAAGAGGAAAATGGAACATACTAGAGAACATTATAGTAAGTGAGATTAGCCAGTCACAGAAAGTGAAGGTCATATGTTTTCTCCAATATGTGGAAACTAGGGAGTAATGGGGATACCAGAGGGACTCTAGGCAATGGTGAAGAAGCCTCAGTGGAGGCAGGGAGGTGGTCTAGGGGAAGGAGAGAGGGAAGAGTGAGGATCAATGAAGGAATCACTACCATCGGCATTGTGTACATATGTGAAAATGCCAATGTCAATCTCAGTACTCTGTATGCAGAAGGGGGGATGGGGAGGGAGCCAGAGGGGGGCCGCCAAGTGCTGTGTGCATGTATGTCACTGTCAACATGATTTGCATTATGATGTGAGACTATAATGCACTAATAAAACTATATAAAAATAAGTTAATAATCTTAAATATATTGTCAAAATGTATGTGTAGAGCCAAGCATGGTGGTGCACATCTGTAATCCCAGTACTTGGGAGGTTGAGACAAAAGAATTTCAGGTTTGAGGCCAGATTCAGCAACTTAATAAGACCCTTGTTTCAAAATAAAAAGAAAAAGAGCTGGGGACATAGTTCGATGTAGAATGCCCCTGTGTTCAACCCCCAGTACCCCCCAAAAATATAAATAAATGCATGTGTGAAAGTGATTGTGGGTGCTTAGGTCAGTTTAGGGGATATCAAGAGTAGTATAGAGCACTCCTGTAATTCCAGCTATTTAGGATGCTGGATGATCACATGTTTGATCAAAAAAAAAAAAAAAAAGAATAGAATGGAGATGAGACTAATGAATAAACTACAAAGCTCCATCATGTGGTAACTGGTGACTGGGGTGAATAGAAATAGAAATTATGTTGAAATTATAGGGTGTGTGAAGTCAATACTCAGCATTATTCTTTAGATGTCTTTCTTAAGGAAGCGAGCTGCTCCTTAGCATGAGGGAAGAACAGAGGAAATAAATGGGATAATGCATGAATATATAAAGGGTAGAATATGTAGTTATTGTTGATTGATTATAAAAGATAAGCAAGGAAGAGGAGAAAATATGACTTTCTTGTTTCTGGTTTAAGCAAAGAAATGGTTATTGTTGTCATCATCAAATGTAGGGAACATCACCAGAGGAACACAGAGACTTTGGCTTAAATTTTACAACATTATAGAGATAAATTAATCATTCAAATAGATGCATTGAGTTAAATATCTGTAGGAAAGAGTTCAGGAGTGATGTCTGGGCTATAGATATTGAGGAATGTCAACATTTATAGATTGGGTAAAGGTTGAAGAATTGGGAAAAATAACAGCCAGATGATAAGAGAAAAACCACCACACAGATATGTATTACAAGAGTCAGATAACAAGGGGGAGAGATAAATCAATACTGTGCAAAGATGGTAACATTCTAAAATGTCAATTATTTTTTATGACATTTGGTACACACAGTTTCAACTTTTGTAGCTGTCTAGAATGTTCTGGAATAAGATTTTCTGGAACATTGAAAATCATTCTATTGTACTTGAGCTTATCTTAATGTGATTACATTCATAATCTATTATTTAAAATATTTTAAAAGACATTATTATTGGAGAATATGTTTAAGTAAACTAAAAAATCAGGGTCTTCACATGCCATCTCTGTACAGGTACTAGCTCAGTTTTTAGAGTATATTCTAAATACTCACCAACAGTGGAGAAAAAAATTGTAAAGTGAAATAATCTATCACAGATGATCATTGTGCAGCACATTTTTCATCTGAATTACAGTACACATGGAAATTTAGTAAATAACTTTATGGGTTAGAAATATGAACTTCAATTTCCTAATAAAAATTTAAAATGTGTACAGTAAATGTATCTTTTGTGACTATATTTTTCAAAAGATAAAACAAAAAATACCTCTCAAAGTAATGAAAGTATAACTCATTTATCTAAAAGGAATCAAACTTAAAACTGCTATTGAACTTGTCAGGTCCTGAAGTTTAAGTTTACAAAGAGAAGATGAAGTTGAATAGGAAATCTCTTGATAATATGTCTTTCTCAAGTCTTTCTACTTTATTATTGCTTTCTTTTAGAAAACAAATAGTGTATGCTGTATGCATGTGTTGAAATATCACTTTGCACCCCATTTATATGTATAATTAATGTTAATCAAAATAAAGTAAAGCATATTTTTAAATAAATATTCATTATTTGTTTAGTACTTTAATGACTTCTGGACCCAGAGAATTCAAAATTTGTTTTATAATAAATGGCATGATGCTAAGTGTTGTTTTACTTTAACTTTTTTCCTCTACTCATCCATTTCTTAAGGCAGCTTTAGATTAATAATATATTTCCCTTTCTACTGAAATTCACTACAGTAATCTAAAGGAGTCCCAGATAAGATACTAACTCTTCAAGATTGTCCAGATTATTTTCAATTTCTGGACCATGGAAATCTATATCATCATACTTTTGCTCTTCTTATTTTGATCTGGATCATCAGGCAGCCAAGACAGTATTGGTAGATCAGTGAGGCAATACAGAAAATGTAATCACAAGTGGCCAGCCATGCAACCATTTTCAATTGCTCATTGCTTCAGCAATCTTCACTACAATAGAAGATGTGGGAGAGCTGAGCAGTAGACTTTCTCAGATGTGCAAACCAAAGTCGATGACAAAAGATTATTGTGAAACTAGTCCTCTTTCAAAATAGGGCAATTTTTCACATTTACCCTATAGAGTTAGTTTATTTGTGTGTGTTTGTGTAAGTGTGTGTGTGTGTGTGTGTGTGTGTTTGTGTGTGTTGAAACAGGGTCTCACTAAGTTGCAGAGAATATCATAAATTGCTGAAGCTGGTCTCAAACGTGTGATCCTCTGTGTTAGCCTCCCAAGTACTGGGATTACAGGCATGTGCCACCATGCCTGGCAAATTTTTTACATAATATAAGCAACCCCAAATGAAATTGTGTGTGTGTGTGTGTGTGTGCGTGTGTGTGTATGTGTGTGTATGTGTGTGTGTGTCACTGGGGATTGAACCCAGGAGCATTCTATCTCCAAGTTACACCCCCAGTCCTATTTTACTTTTATTTGGAAACAAGGTCTCGCTAGGTTGATGAGTCTCACTATTTGCAGAGACTGTCCTTGAACCTGCGATCCTCCTGTCTCAGCCTCCCAAGTACTGGGATTACAGGTGTGTGCCACCATGCCTGGCTTCAAATGAAATATTTTTAGCCAGTTTAGCTGACTATGAATTCCTCTGAATAATGTATTCCTATCCTAATTATCAGTTCCACTAATTATGAAAATGTAGTTCCACCCAGCTGATGACAACATTGTTTCAAGGAACCATAGCATTATAGCATGAGTGTTAAGAACATGAACACAGGAATAAGACTGCAGGCTTTGAATCATGGCTATTCCAATATCTGTCTGACTATGATCAAGTTACTTAGAATGTCTATGCCCCAGATTCCGCATCTGTAAGGTGGTAATTCTAATAGTATCTTTTACAAATGGTTAAGGGCTAAATTATTCAATGTATTTAAATTAGAAGTTAAGGCAGAGCCTGGCTGGGCATGGTGACACACGCTTGTAATCCCAGTACTTGGGAGGCTGAGACCAGAGGATCCGGGTTCATGGAGCCTCAGCTACTTAGTGAGGCCCTCTACAACATAGTGAGACCCTGTTTCAAAATAAAGAATAAAAAAATAGGGCTGGGGGTGCAGCTCATAGGTAGAATGCCCCTGGATTCAATCCCCAGTACCACAAAAAAAAAGAAGTTAAGGCAGAGCCTGTCATGAAATAAATTCTATCTAAATATTAGCTAAGCTGGGCATGGTGACACACACTTATAATCTCAGTACTTGGGAGGCTGAGATAGAAGAATTGCAAGTTCAAGACCAGCCTCAACAACTTAGCAAGAATCTCAGCAAACTAGCAAGACCCTGTTTCAAAATAAAAAATAAGCCGGGGGTGTATGTACTTCAGAGGTAGAATGCCCCTGGGTTCAATCCCCAGAACCAAAATAACAACAACAACAATAATAATAATAAATACACACATAAATAAATATTAGCTAGAATAAACTTTAGCTAGTACAAAGATACTTCTTGTATTTTCAAATTGACACTTCAATTTCTCTTATATTTTGGTAATTACATTTGGTAATTCATTTGTTGGTCAAAGATCCACTATCATCTGTTGCAGATCGTGTGGCAAAGAGATTCCACGGGGTGAGATCAAACAGCAGAGGCAACAGCGGCTGCAGTGACACAAACTTGGCAGGACCTTACCAGCGGCTACCAGCATTGTGGCTTCCACACAAGACCAACGGAGATGCCAGCGACCTGTTGTGAATCCATCAACTGCAGAATATCAGCACTGAAGGCGAGCAGCAACTCGTTCCAGCGTGACACAGGCTGGAACTGCTGCATTGGCAGAAGCGGCAGTGGCGCCATCTTGGTCAGACCATGCCGGTGGCTTCTGC
>PVJS01040981.1:0-18177 GCA_004027185.1 Glis glis
AAAAAGGAAAAAAAAAAAAAAAAAAAAAAAAAAATAGGGCTGACTGTGTAGCTGAGAGGTAGAATGCCCTTGAGTTCAATCCCCAGTACTAAAAAAAAAAGTATTTCTAGATCAGGTACAGCCCTTTCCTCTACCCCTTAGCAGGGGAAATGGGGCCACCTCTCTGCCCGGGAGCCTTCCCTACTGAGGCGTTGAAGCCTGGGCAGGGCTGGCCATGTGACAGTCAGTAAGGCTGGCATGTGAGTGGCTGGTCTCCCTACCCGACAGATGCAGGTGCTTTGCTCTCATCCAGGTTGGAGCTAGCTTGTCAGAAATCAGCTTAACATTTGACAAGTTTTGTTTCTTTTCTCTTTTGGTACTGGGAATCAAACCCAGGTGCATTTTACCTCCGAACTACACCCCAGCTCTTTTAAAAATTTTTAAATTTTGAAACAGGGTCATGCTAAGTTGCAGAGGGACTTACAAAGTTACTGAAGCTGGTCCTGTATCAGCCTCCCAAGTACTGGGATTACAGGTGTGCACTATTACACCTGGCAATAAGTTGTGTTTCTAAAGAAGTGAAACTTGGAATCATTTCAGTGCTTTTGAGTTCTATGCTTAGGTTTAAAATTATAATTATTATTTTATTTATTTATTTATTTTTATTTTTTTGTGGTACTGGGGATTGAACCCAGGGGCATTCTACCTCTGGTCTACACCCCCAGCCCTATTTTTTTTTATTCTTTATTTTGAAACAGGGTCTCACTAAGTTGCGGTGGGCCTCACTAAGTAGCTGAGGCGTGGTGGCACATGCTTGTAATCCCAGTACTTGGGAGACTGAGACAGGAGGATCACAGGTTTGAGGACTGCTTCAGCAATGTAGTGAGACTCTCAGCAACCTAATGAGACCCTGTTTTAAAACAAAATAAAAGGGCTGGGGGTGTAGCTTAGAGGTAGACTCCCCAGTTCCTGGGTTCAATCCCCAGTTCCACAAAAAAAGAAAAAAATATAAGAACCTGAAATCTTTGTACCTTCCTATTAATTTTGCTGTGTCTAAAGCTGCTCTAAAAATTAAAGTTTTTAAAAATAGAAGAAGAATATGATACTAAATCTTGTAAATTACCTGCAGGGCTATCTTCCAATTTTATTTGGGAGTACAGTTTCTAATTTTGATGATCTTTCTCAGAAGCTGAACAGATTGAAAGGAACATTCACCCCACGGCCATGATGCTGACCAGCACTATTAACTTACTGCAAACTCTGTGTCTCTCTGTGGGTGTGCATGCCGAAGTCATGCAGAGCGAAGCCACCAGGACTCTGTGTGGACTGCTGCGGATGTTAGTAGAGAGCGGGACGACGGACAAGACATGTACGGGATGGGTAACTGGCCCAGAGAGTCCGTGTCGGGGGGTAAAGTGTCATATTTGTATGGATGTGGGGTGTGAGTGTGTGTCCATCAGGCTCCTGTGGCTGCTGTAACGCAGTACTATAAACTGGGTGGCATATTCAAAACAACACTGGCAAGGCTGGCTCCTTCGGAGGGCCACTGAGGAGAGTCTGTCCTCGTCTGCCCCAGCACCTGGCCTACTTCGGCTTGTGGCACGGCACTCTCTGCTGTCATGTTCATGTGACACTTTTCCTGTGTGTGTGCCTGTGTCCAAATTTAATTTTTATAAGGAAACCAGTTAACCTCACTCAAAGTAATTATATCTACAATGACTCTATTTGCAAATAATGTCATATTCTGATGTACTAAAGTTAGTGCTTCAACATAAGAATTTTAGGGGACAGCAGATTGACTCAGAGTTCTGGAGACCAGAAGTCTCAGATCAGGCCATGAGCAGGGCTGTGCTCCCTCCGCGGGCTCCAGGCGGCCTGACCAAGTCTGGCTTCTGGGGGTTCCATGGTTTCTTGGCTTGCTGCTGCACTGCTCTAGTCCCCGCCTCTGTCATCTCATGGCCACCTCCTCTGAGTCTCTCTAGGTCCTGTTTTCTCCCTCTCTCTCTCTCTTTCTTTTTTTTTTTTTTGCAGTACCGGGGATTGAACTCGGGGCGTTCTACCTCTGGCCCTATTTTTTATACTTTATTTTGAAACCAGCTCTCATGAAGTTGTGGAGGGCCTCACTAAGTAGCCGAAGCTGGCCATGAACCCAGATCCTCCGGTCTCAGCCTCCCAAGTACTAGGATTACAAGTGTGCGCCACCACGCCTGGCTTTATGTCCTGTTCTCTCAAAGGAGTCACTCTCACTGGATTGTGGGTTCAACCCTGATTATGTGCAATGTTCTGTCAGTCCTGACGCCATCTGCAGAGCACTCATTTCCAGATAAGACTGTGCTCTGAGGTTCTGAGGGAATGTCAGCTTGGGAGGGAGAGTGTAACCCTAACAGGAAGTGTTTGTGTGCGAATGTGAGTGGAGGTATGAGGAATGTGAATTGAGGGCACTGGTGTATGTTTGTGTTTGAGGGTACATGTGAATGAGGGAGTGCTTGTTCGTGAGTGACCGAGAATGAATGTAGGTGTGAATATGTGTGAGCCTGTTTTATGTGATTGTGTGAGAGCATATGCTTATCAATATGTAAGTGTGAGACAGTGTGTTAGCAGTTGATGTATGCATGGTGAGGGTTAGTGCTGGTAGCATGAAGTGCAGAGTGTCAGTGTAAATAGGGGTGAGTGTCCATGTGAGCATATAGGTGTGGGCATAACTACATGTGGGTACAGTGTGAGGTCATGAATGCATTTGAGCTGGCTGGTGTGGTTTGTGTGTGAATGAGAGGCTGAGTAGGAGGCAGTGAGCGTGTGTGAGGATTGGTGCATGTGAGCTGGCGTGTGTGTCATCCCGTGTCACTTGGTGTGGTTTGTGTGTGAATAAGAGGCTGAGTAGGATGCAGTGAGTGTGTGTGAGGGTCGGTGCATGTGAGCTTGTGTGTGTGTCGCCCCGTGTCGCTTCTTGGTGTGGTTTGAGTGTGAATGAGAGGCTGAGTAGGAGGCAGTGAGGGTCAGTGCATGTGAGCTGACATGTGTGTCATCTGTGTCACTTGTTGGTGTGGTTTGTGTGTGAATGAGAGGCTAAGTAGGAGGAAGTGAGCGTGTGTGAGGGTCAGTGCATGTGAGCTGGCGTGTGTGTTATCCTGCGTGTCACTTGTTGGTGTGGTTTGCATGTGAATGAGAGACTGAGTAGGAGGAAGTGAGTGTGTGTGAGGGTTGGTGCATGTGAGCTGGCGTGCGTGTCATCCCGTGTCACTTGTTGGTGTGGTTTGAGTGTAAGTGAGAGGCTGAGTAGGAGGCAGTGAGGGTCAGTGCATGTGAGCTGACATGTGTGTCATCCCATGTCACTTGTTGGTGTGGTTTGAGTGTGAGTGAGAGGCTGAGTAGGAGGCAGTGAGTGTGTGTGAGGGTCGGTGCCTGTGAGCTGGCGTGTGTCATCCTGTGTCACTTGGTGTGGTTTGAGTGTGAATGAGAGGCTGAGTAGGAGGAAGTGAGTGTGCGTGAGGATTGGTGCATGTGAGCTGGCGTGTGTGTCATCCCGTGTCACTTGGTGTGGTTTGCGTGTGAATGAGGCTTAGTAGGAGGCAGTGAGTGTGTGTGAGGATTGGTGCATGTGAGCTGGCGTGTGTGTCACCCCGTGTCACTTGGTGTAGTTTGTGTGTGAAAGGCTGAGTAGGAGGAAATGAGTGTGTGTGAGGGTTGGTGCATGTGAGCTGGCGTGTGTGTCATCCTGTGTCACTTGTTGGTGTGGTTTGCGTGTGAATGAGAGGCTGAGTAGGAGGCAGTGAGTGTGCGTGAGGGTCGGTGCATGTGAGCTTGTGTGTGTGTCGCCCCGTGTCACTTCTTGGTGTGGTTTATATGTGAATGAGAGGCTGAGTAGGAGGAAGTGAGTGTGTGTGAGGCTCGGTGCATGTGAGCTGGCATGCGTGTCATCCCATGTCACTTGTTGGTGTGGTTTGCGTGTGAATGAGAGGCTGAGTAGGAGGCAGTGAGCGTGTGTGAGGGTCGGTGCCTGTGAGCTTGTGTGTGTGTCATCCTGTGTCACTTGGTGTGGTTTGAGTGTGAATGAGAGGCTGAGTAGGAGGAAGTGAGTGTGTGTGAGGGTTGGTGCATGTGAGCTGACATGTGTGTCATCCCGTGTCACTTGGTGTGGTTTGTGTGTGAATGAGAGGCTGAGTAGGAGGCAGTGAGCGTGTGTGAGGGTCGGTGCATGTGAGCTGGCTTGTGTGTCATACTGCGTGTCAGTTGTTGGCCTGGTTTGCGTGTGAATGAGAGGCAATGAGAGTGCATGAGGGTCTGTACATGTGAGTATGATGGACTGTGAGTGGCTGAGAAGCTTGAGTGTGAGTGCACAAGTGTGATTATGAGTGGGTGCTGTGTTACTGTGAGAGTATGTGACCTGTGTGGGTGTTGTGGTATAGTGAACGTCAGCACTGTGAGTGTGGCTGTGAGCATTATGCTGAGTGTATGAGCATAGGTGTGGTGAAGTGAGGGGGTGTGTAGATGTGAAAGTGGGTTCAAGTGTAAGTGGGTGTGTTTATGAGTAGGAGTGATTGTGTAAATACAGTTGGAGCTTGTGTGTGTAGGAGAAGGGTAAGGTAGGTCTCGTGTGCATGTGACTGGATCGTGTGATTGTGTGTGACTGTTAGTGGTTGTGATGGTGTGCATATATGTGAGAATATGCTCGGTGTGTGTAAGTGTCTGAGTAACTGTGAGTTAGTATGGGCAGTTGTGTGGGAATGCATGTGTGTGTGTGAGAGTGATTGTTAGTGAGTGTGTGAGCCTGTGTCTTGTGTTGGGGGAGGGGTGTCCCTGTGAACCTGGAGGGCAGGGTGGGGAAGGCACACTATGCTGTGGGACTCTCCCTTCTCCACCTCCCGCCTCTGGGCCACATACCTCAGCTTCAGGGAGAGGAGCAGGTATAATCTCAGGCATGCCAGAACCAAACTGTGAAAACCTCATTCTCATTCTGTTAGTACAGACTTTTTTTTTTTTTTTTTTGCAGTACCGGGGATTGAACGCGAGGGCGATCTACCTCCCTCCACGCTACGCCCCCGGCCCTATTTTTTATACTTTATTTTGAAACCGGGTCTCACGAAGTTGCGGAGGGCCTCACTAAGGGTAGAGAGAGAGACAGAGAGAGGGAGAGACAGAGACAGAGCTGAGGCTGGCCGCGAATCTGGATCCTCCGTTTTCCACCTCCCAAAGTACTGGGATTACAAGCGTGCGCCACTACGTCTGGCTACTCAGACTTTTTTTTTTATTTATTTTTTTTATTTTTTGCACAGTACCGGGGATTGAACCCAGGGGCGTTCTACCTTGGAGCTACACCCCCGGCCCTATTTTTTATCTTTTTATTTTGAAACCAGGTCTCATGAAGTTGCGGAGGGCCTCACTAATTAGCTGAGGCTGGCCATGAACCCGGATCCTCCGGTTTCAGCCTCCCAAGTCTGTTAGTACAGACTTTTAAAAATTGGATTGGAAATGTAAGGTGCAGATTAACTGTGACTGAGATCATGAGGATTCTTTAAACACGTGAGAGTTATAGAAATCTAATAGGTGCATTGTCGCAAATTACTGCAGTTAGGAATATACATCATTGTTTCCTAATGCCCAGAAACAGTAAGTGGATGAGCTTTAAGTAATTTGAGGTACTGCATGTCTTTTTTTTTTTTCAGTACTGGTGATTGAACCCAGGGGCATTCTACCTCTGAGCTACAACCACACCCCTATTTTTTATTCTTTATTTTGAAACAGAGTCTCACTAAGTTGTGGAGGGCCTCACTAAGTAGCTGAGGCTGGCTGTGAACCCAGATCCTCCAGTCTCAGCCTCCCAAGTACTGGGATTACAAGTGTGTGCCACCACACCCGTCCTGCATGTATTTTAAAAGATTTTTAAAATGCTGTGAACTGTTTCTTGAGCTAACTTAAAAGCCACTTCTCCACTCTCTCAGTGAATGAGTCCCACCCTGTGTAATATATTTGCAAAGTATCTTATTGTTGAAAATCAAATCTTGAGTTACTTCAGGTAGGATTGTGCTCATGACTGATTTTGTAAACTTGGTGTCAAGCATGTTGTTTTCCCTCCCACAGCTTCTCCGCACAGGCTGGTGTGCAGGGAGCAGCACCGGAGCTGGTGCACACTGGGGTTCGTGAGGAGCATCGCCCTCACGCCGCAGGTGTGCGGCGCTCTCAGCTCCCCACAGTGGATCTCGCTGCTCATGAAGGTCATGGAAGGGCATGCACCCTTCACGGCAGCCTCGCTGCAGAGGCAGGTATGTGCCACGGGCAGGACGCAGCCCACACAGAGGCTCCCCCACTCCCAGGCCTTGAAAGTAGGTGCCTTTATTCATAATGACCACAGAAGGCCACAAGGAGCACGCGTAGATTTTCTGGAGACAAGGGGCTGAGGTTCTTGATTATTTGAATTGGGTGAGTTGCAAAACTTTAAATTGTCTTTCTGTTAAATGATTAAGTCCTACAACTGCTTTCATCTGCCTCACCGGAGTTGTAGTGTGATTGTCTTAAGAAGAATTAAACTGAAAAGGAGTATGTTTTAAAATTAAATGAACAAATACATGAATCTGTAATTTATAATTTAACTCAACACTCCTTATCACTAATCAACTTCAGTGTAAACAAGATAATGAATATCAAAGTTTCACATGGCTAATTGCATGTAGGAACAAAAATAAAACTATAAATCTGGTGTGACAGTCTACGCCTGTAATCCCAGTACTTGGGAGGCTGAGACAGGAGGCTTGCAGGTTCGAGGCCAGCCTCAGCAACTTAGCAAGACCCTGTTTCAAAAAATAAAAAATAAAAAGGTATGGAGGTATAGCATGAAGGTAGAATGCCTCTCGTTCAATCGATAGTACCAAAAAAGAAACAAAGAAAAAAATCTGTAAATCCTTAATCTGTCAGATAATGGCTTTTTTAAAAACTTGTCATTTTACATTGTCTTTCATTAGATCTTAGCTGTGCATTTACTGCAAGCAGTTCTTCCATCGTGGGACAAGATGGAGAGGGCAAGGGACATGAAATGCCTGGTGGAGAAGCTGTTTGGCTTCTTGGGCAGTTTGCTCACCACCTGCTCTTCCGACATCCCGCTACTGAGAGGTAGGTGGCTCTCCTCTAACTCGCGGCCCCTGCTTAAGGAGCAGTGCACAGTGTAGGTCTCTCTGCCTCCTCAGAATCCACACTGCGGCGGCGGAGGGCCCGTCCGCAGGCCTCCCTGACGGCCACCCACAGCAGCACTCTGGCTGAAGAGGTGGTGGCGCTGCTCCGCACACTGCACTCCTTGACCCAGTGGAACGCGCTCATCAACAAGTACATCAACTCCCAGCTCTGCTCTGTTACCCACAGCTGCACAGGGAAGCTGTCTGAAGGGGTGGGTTCCATGTTTTCAAATAAGTTTGTTTTTTCTTTGAGTAATGTTAATTTAACTTTTAAATTATCTTTTTAAACGCTATTTATTTTTTTAAAGATATATTTAAAACCATTTTTTAATGGAGCTGGGCAGGGTGACACACGCCTGTAATTCCAGTACTTGGGAGACTGAGACAGGAGGCTCGCAGGTTTGAGGCCAGCCTCAGCAACTTAGTGAGACCCTCTTTCAAAATAAAAGTAAGGCTAAGGGTGTAGTTTAGAGGTAGAATGCCCCTGGATTCAATCCCCATTACCAAAAACAAAAAGCCTCTATTTTTAACAGAAATAATTATTGAAGAAATTAATAATAAAATTCAGAAGCATGGTGTGGTGGCTCATGCCTGTAGGCCTGTAGTCCCAGTTACTTGGGATGTGGAGGCAGGAGGATCTCTTGAGCCCAGGAGTTTGGGACAGCCTGGGCAACACAAAGACCCTGTTTCCCAAAAACAATGAAAATAAATTAATTGCACTCGATTGTAACTTTGTAAGAATGGACAGCTCTGTGGGCTTCCCTGGTCAAGCTTGTGTCTGTGTCTGCACTAGGCCATGCTGGAGGACTACTTCCCTGACTCTGAGAGCCCTGAAGTGGGGGGCCTCATGGCGGTCCTGGCTGTGATTGGAGGGATTGATGGTCGGCTGCGCCTTGGGGGCCAGGTCCTGCACGATGAGTTTGGAGAGGGCACCGTTACTCGCATCACCCCGAAGGGCCGGATCACTGTGCAGTTCTCTGACATGCGGACGTGCCGTGTTTGTCCACTGAATCAGCTGAAACCAGTAGGTGACCTTGTGCGCAGTTTCTGAATAAGATGTGATACTTGACTTGGCTTCTGACGTTAGAACTTGAGAGAACTCGCACTTGACGTTTGCCCCTAGGAGGCTGTGGCCTCAGGACAGCCACTTTCTTCCTGTGCTAGTTTGTGCTCCTGTGGTAGGTAGGGCCTCCCTCACGGGGTCATGGAGTAGGGGTTCACATGTTGTCGTCTAGCCTCAAAGGCAAGAAAGGCATTATCAACCTATAAGGTAGTTTTAATTACTTTAAAATATGCATTTATAAAGCTTATCTTTATTAAATAAAGTGATTCCTTTATAATCTTTCTTCATGTGGAAAGTGTTAATTGTGTTGCGTGACATGATTTATGTAGCAGCTGCTGTCATGAACCTTTTAGGGACACATAGTGAAGGCGAGTGATTTATACAACTTTAATGTAACCCAAGTGCAATTTGACCATAACTTTCTATAAAATACTGTTTTTGATTATTACAGGAATATATACATGTTGTAAAAAATTTGAAATGTATAGAAAATACCTCAGACTAATAATCACCACCCTGATGTCTTTATTATTGACAAGTTGGTAATGAAAAAATTAATATAGATTATACTTATTATATATATGTCTTTATCTTGCCTTTATATTGTCATTTAAAATTATTCTCAAATGTGAAACGACTTGGGAGTATGTGGTATTTCAGAATGAAGTCTTCCAGTTGTAATAACTTTGAGACTGCTTCATTGCTTGATCTTGCTGGCCACACTCTCAAGGTTCTGTGCCCTCTCCTAGCTCCCTGCCGTGGCCTTTAGTGTGACTAACCTGCCCTTCACGGAGCCCATGCTCTCTGTCTGGGCTCAGTTGGTGAACCTTGCTGGAAGCAAATTGGAAAAGCACAAAATAAAGAAATCACCTAAACAGGCTTTTGCAGGTCAGTACATGGTGCTTCTTGATGAAACAGGTCCAGTCTTACCTGGCATTGTTTGGGCAGTGTTTGTCCTTTTTTCAGAGTGAGTTTTCATATGACAGCTGATGTCTTAGGGCTCACATGAATTTGCCATTTGTTTAGTTACAGCTGGAAAAATAACCTTGTGTGTGGTGATGAGAGTTTTTGAGTCAGCCTTTGAATCAGTTTGGAACTGCATCTGCAGAATCCCACCACTCAGCCTTCTCTGCTCAGTGCCAGCATTTATTTTGAGCAGGCTTTTAGAAGAGGAGTCTGTTAGCTTCCTCTCTGTTTACCTTCTGGCCCATGGTCCTGGGCCCAGTCGCCTGCCCTTTGGAACTTGTTCATGGCCTCTTCAGTGCCAGCTGCAGGGCCTTTGTATTTTGACCCACCTTGCTTGTCTGCACATGGTGGGCTGAGGCTCTGGCCATTCTTACTTAAACCTTTCTTCTTTACTGCTCTTGTAGTTTTCTTTTCCTTGTTCCGTGAGTACTCTTAGAGAGTTCTTTTTCCTGCTTCTTCTTTACATGTGGAAATCTTTGTGGTTTCTTCCATAACTTCTAGTTCATTCTGCTCCCTCTCCTTGAGTTTTCTCCCCTATACCTGCTACTGCTACTCCGGCATTATGATATTAACCACCTTCAACTCTGAGTCTCCATTTCCCAATTCTTACTGGAGGGCCCACACTTCCGAAATTCAGCCCACCTTCTCCATTAGCCACTGTTTTCTGTCATGGTGAACAAATCTGTCTGCAGGTGGGTCAGGCTCAGTGTCCAGGGTCCCCTGGACTCCCCTGTTTCTTCACCCCACTTTCCTCGTGCTGCCTCCGAGGCCTCTGCCACACCCTGCTTGGGAACACTGCTGCTGCTGTAGTTCAGGCCCTTACATTGATGGCTTTGTTAGTCTGCTCTCAGCTGGTTAGTGGCATGGCTACACGTCACTAGATTAGAGAAGACTCTTAAGACGATGATCATGGTCTTTCATCAGTTAAAGAACTAGCTGTATCTGACAAAATTTTCTTAGAGGAATCCTGAAAGAAAATGTGAAAGTATTTTGTTTGTGACCAAGTTATCTGCGTGTACTGTGGGAAACGTTTGCTGATGCCAGTGGTGGTCAAGATGGCAGCTCTGACCCTCACTGCAGCCCGCTGCTGAGGGAGGGAGATCCTTGGAGGGTAGGGAGGAGAAAGACCTGGGCGGTTAGAGGATGTCGTGCAGCCCTTACCACTGACACTCAGCCTATACCAAAGGGTGGGGCATTGTTTATCTCCCTGTTGCAGAGGCAGCACAGCTGGTGAGGAGAAGAGAATGAGTGTGAGTGTGTGTGCGTGTGTGTGTTTGTGTTTCTCACTGGGTTCTTTTGTTCCGCAGGACAAGTAGACTTGGATCTGTTGCGGAGCCAGCAGTTAAAGCTGTACATACTGAAAGCAGGGCGGGCGCTGCTTTCCCATCAAGACAAACTGAGGCAGATCTTGTCTCAGCCAGCTGTTCAAGAGATTGGAACTGTTCATACAGGTATCTTTTTAAAGAAAGTTACTATAGGTTTGTAAGAAAGGCAGGTACTCCAGTAGAAAAATAGGCGAAGGACATCAACAAGCAGTTCATGAAAGGGGAAAACCAGGCAGCTAATGATGTCCAAGAAAGAGTACACACCAACTGTGAGTGCAGTTGTCGTTGTCTTGTAAGACAAGCGAGTCTGAGAGGTTGAGTAGGCGGGGCGTTCCCTGGACCAGCGGCATCGAGGACACATAAGGATGTATCAAATGCAGACTCCCTGGCTGTGCTCAGACGGAAGATATCCAAATCTACATTTCAACAGAGAGACTCTAAGGTGTTCTTGGTATACACATAAAGCAGCGTTCCTTTAATACATTGCCAGTGGGAATTTAGGTTGTTACAACTGTTTATTGGGTGTTTGAGGGAACAGATCAGACTTTATAATGCATATGTATGCCAGGCATGGTGGAACACATCTGTATTCCCAGTGCTTGGGTGGCTGAGATAGGAGGATCACAGATTTGTTTCAAAATTAGAAATAAAAAGGGCTGGGGGTGTAGTTTGGAGGTAGAATGTCCCTGGGTTCATCCCCCCAAAAAAAATACACCACACACACACACACACACACACACACACAGCATATGTATGTGTATTCTTATCTTTCGACTCAATCATCTGTTTATCTTGTGGGAATTTGTCTCATGAAAAGGCATGATGATTGTGTGTTCACTGATGCCTATAATGGCTTCCTTTTTGGTAATGTTTTGAAGTTGAAAAGCTGGAGACAGCAAATGCTCATTATGATGTGGCGTACCCATAAAGTGGAGTACCATGATGCCATGCAGAATGATGATTCGTGCATATATGTTTATTGCTATGGAAACATGGAAAGAATGAATAAGTAAACAAAAATACATTGCCATGCATAGATTCATCTGACAGTAATGTTTGAATCATAGGATTTGGGCTCATTTTATTTTTTTTATACTTCTCTGTTATTTTGCTTTTCTGGAATGAGCTTGTATCACATTTATTTATTTATTTATTTATTTATTTATTTATTTTGCAGTACCAGGGATTGAACCCAGGGCATTCTACCTCTGAGCTACACCCCAGCCCTACTTTTTATTCTTTATTTTGAAACAGGGTCTCAGTAAGTTGCGGAGGGTCTCACTAAGTAGCTGAGGCCGGCCGCGAACCCGAATCCTCCTGTCTCAGCCTCCCAAGTACTGGGATTACAAGCGTGCACAACCACGCCCGGCTTGTATCACTTTTAATAAGAAAAAATAAACCCATGAAATATTTTTTGAAAGACATAGTAAGTGTTAAGGGAAGAACGTAGTCCTGTTTCTGATCATTACTCTCCGGGTTGATGGAGAAAGATGACTGATGTAGATGGTTCTGGCCATCCGAGGCATGTGAGAGCACAGTTCCACGGCAGCTTGGGGACAGTGGCCACCGAGGACAGGGTGGGCCGCCTGTCAGAGTGTGGCAGGCAATTGCTGGGTGACCAGGAATCTCCACGCTGGCAGAGAAGGCAGCAGGAGCACTAATGAAAGCAGTAGCGAGTCTCAGAGGGTGAGGGTGCTGAGGGGCTCCTTGGTGTGCAGCTCGGGGTTTAACAGTGAATGGCGGGGCTCATGCTGGGGAGGTGGGATGAAGTCCTATTAGAGTACCTGGAACGCCCTGGTGAAGCTGAGGCTGACATGGAAACCTGTGGCAGGAGACCATGTGACAAGGACTGATACTAAAGATGGCTAGTCTACTAGTGAGGTATAGGAGTTTCTGACATGGGAGATAGGGAGAGGTGAATTGCTCTTGTGTCAGGTGATGAGGTATCTGCCAGGGAAAGACATGAAAAGAGAAATGAAGGTTCTAGTAGACACTTTGCAGCGCAGTCTTTTAGATAGTACTCTGTAGGAAAACAGTGCAATGTCACAGATGCTGGTGTTTCAAGCTTGAGTTATGTGGACAGCAATGAGTAGTGCATTTGAAAAAAGTTAGTTCAGTGGAATGTGTAGCGTTTGGGCTTCTTTCTTAATCTTAGGAGGTGGTACTGTGAAATTAATATTAAACCTGCTGAGTATGGGAGAAGTTGGGCAGAAGTACAAATTCATTCAGCACAAGAGCCGTTAGGAATGCTGAAGATAACTCCTCATTGCAGGGGTGGGAAGCAGGAGCCCAGGAATTGGTCTGTCTGTCTGTGATTGCCGGGGGAGAGCAATGGTACAGCCGAGGCAGGATCACCGTCCATGCTCTGGGCAGAGCACAGGCACCATGCAGAGCTGTTGAGAGCAGGGATTGGCAGCAGCTGCAGCACCAGTCTTGTAAACGAAGTTTTAAGGGAACACAGACCCAGCCACTTGTTTGCACAGTCTCCAGCTGCTTTTGCTGTACAATGACAGAGTAGTTGTGACAGAGACCATATTTACTACCTGGCCCTTTAAGACAAAGATTTACAACTCCCACTCTACACAGTTGATGTTGTCACCAAGCTAAACCAGGAAATAGAAAAAATGTACTGTGAGTGATGTGAAGTGAACCTCAGGACAGTAGGTATTGGTGGACTATGAAAACAGTCCTAAAGGTGTCACCTAAAGTCACTCAAAGCTGACAAAAAGATCCCATCTTGACCCTGTGACACATTTGGAATTGTTGTCTCCCAGTGTTCTGAACAGGCTTAGCAGGAAAAATCAGGACTGGAAATACCAACGTGGTGTGTGTCCACAGCAGGGGTTACTGAAGCCACAAGTAGTGAACAAGAAAGAGGGTATGAAAATTGGACCAAGGTGGAAATCTAGAAAGTATCTCTTGTTGACTCTAAGAGACAGATGGACAAACAAAGGGCAGAGACCAAAAATTGGGCAGTGGGAAATTCTGTTGAGTCTGTTTTTTTGATACCTGAGCCTTGAAGATTTTGTCATCACATAATGAGGCAGAAATCAGATCTGGATTAACAGTGGACTTTCTTTAATAGTAACGTGGTGTTTACAGTTGAACATAGAACGTACGTTATTTTGTTTTTAAATTCAGACGATGCAGCAGCTGCGTCTCCTGACCTGGGTGACATGTCTCCTGAAGGGCCGCAGCCTCCAATGATCCTCTTACAGCAGCTGCTGGCCTCAGCCACCCAGCCATCTCCTGTGAAGGCCATATTTGATAAACAGGAACTTGAGGTACAGTCCTATCACCTTGGCGACTTTTTAAGTGTAATGTACTAATGTGAGTGACTTTTTTCTGGATGATATAATTTTCTTAAGGATATATTCTGAATTTTTTTTTTTTTTGCGGTACCGGGGATTGAACCCAGGAGCATTCTACCTCCGCGCTACACCCCCGGCCCTATTTTTTTATACTTTATTTTGAAACCGGGTCTCACGAAGTTGTGGAGAGCCTCACTAGGTAGAGAGAGAGAGAGAGAGACAGAGAGAGAGAAAGAGAGAGAGAGAGAGCTGAGGCTGGCCGCGAACCCGGATCCTCCGGTCTCCGCCTCCCAAAGTACTGGGATTACAAGCGTGCACCACCACGCCCGGCTATATATTCTGAATTTTAAATGATAATACTCAAATGACTAGTTAGGCTTTAACCATATCGTGCACACTCAGCAGAACTTCTTAATATTAATAACTGAAGAATGAGAAGGTTGAAGTTTAACCTTATTTTGTATTTGTATAAATTTTTTGAAAAGTTAACTAGAGGCAGCATGGGATAAATGCCCATCTACTTATGGGGGGTCTTTTCCCAGGAAATGACTACCCCATAGGCCTAGGGGTAGTGCACCTGCCATTTGCTTCCTTCTCTCAAAAGCTTCTTTTGGGCATGCTCTGTTGCCCCAGACTGTTGGGCCCCCTGTTCAGTGGAGCACGTGAGGCTGGGAGCCAGGCTGCACCTGGAGCTGCAGGACATTCATAATTCTCATCAGCAGAGGGTGATTAGTATACCCCAACTCCCCGTTACCAGAACCAGAACTCAGCTCGCTCAGGCTCTGGGTTATAACTTTTAGGATGGCACTTGTCACTTCAGGTTACTCAGACTTCACTGCACAACCCTAGGCTTTGGACACTTCCTAAGTTCGCAAGCCTCTACAGTCACCTCGGTTTCTTCCTCATTCCCTCCTCACGTGCTCAGTTTAACAAAATAGGGAGCTTCAGTGCTCTGAGAGCAACTGGGGTGGTGAGGAGAGAACTGCAGTGGATGAGGGAAGGGGTGCGGTGCTGTAGGTGGTGAGTACCCAGCTGCAAATACGGCTGGAGCCGATGTTCACCGGTTCATGGTGATGTGTTTCCCAGCGAAGTTCTATACGTCCCTTATTTTTGAATGTCATGTTTCATCCCCAGAGTGGTTATTTCACCTTTGAACGTGGTGGTGTGTGAGAGTCGTGTGTCGTTTCTGGCCTGTGTTACAGAGGGAAGGGCTGGCACCTGTGGAGAGCAGCTCGGTCCCCGTTCCTGGTGGGGGCGCCTTTCTCCTGCCCTCTCACTGCGTGTGGTCAGAGCTCCGGGCTGCTGCCAAGTGTTTCTTAATGGATACTGATACTTGGCTGACTTACTCGGCACTCTGTATGCCGGAGAAGTCAGGAAAGTTATTTGACCATCACAGCTTCCCTCTGCATTAAACTATGAAACATGGCTTTGTTGTTTTCTAACATTTTTTTTTTTTGCGGTACTGGGGATTGAACGCAGGGGCGTTCTACCTCCGCGCTATGCCCCCGGCCCTATTTTTTATACTTTATTTTGAAACTGGGTCTCACGAAGTTGTGGAGGGCCTCACTAAGGAGAGAGAGAGAGAGAGAGAGAGAGAGAGAGCGCTGAGGCTGGCCGCGAACCTGGATCCTCCCGTCTCCGCCTCCCAAAGTACTGGGATTACAAGCGTGCACCACCACACCTGGCTTGTTTTCTAACATGTTTTATCAATTTATTTAAAAATATATATGTAGCCGGGCGTGGTGGTGCACGCTTGTAATCCCAGTACTTAGGCTGGGTTCGCGGCCAGCCTCAGCTACTTACTGAGGCCCTCCGCAACTTTGTGAGACCCGGTTTCAAAATAGAGTATAAAAAATAGAGTCAGGGGTGTAGCTCAGAGGTAGAACACCCTTGGGTTCAATCCCCGGTACTGCAAGAAAAAAAATACTCATGTAAATCTGGGCTTTCTGTACTTCTGCTGCAGTTCTTAGTAGATATCAGTCATTCACGTTTTCTTAGACTGCATGAATTAGCTGGAGGCACTTTTGCACACCTCCTAGCCCCCTCTCATCTGCACAGGCTGCTGCATTGGCCGTGTGTCAGTGTTTGGCTGTGGAGTCCACTCACCCTTCGAGCCCAGGGTTTGAAGACTGTAGCTCCAGCGAGGCCACAACGCCAGTTTCCGTGCAGCACATCCGCCCTGCCAGAGTGAAGAAGCGCAAGCAGTCGCCCCTTCCTGCTCTGCCCGTTGTGGTGCAGCTCATGGAGATGGGGTTTCCTAGAAGGAACATAGAGTCTGCTCTGAAGTCACTCACTGGCGCCTCCGGAAATGCGTCTGGCTTGCCAGGTACTGCCTGTCCCTGTTGGTGCTCGTCTGTCTGTGGGGTCACATTCAGGCCTTTGGTCTTCATGGGGGCCCGTGTGTGCTTGCTCTTAGGTGTGGAGGCCTTGGTTGGGTGGCTGCTGGACCATTCTGATGTCCAGGTCACAGAGCTCTCGGATGCGGACACGGTGTCTGACGAGTATTCAGATGAGGAGGTGGTGGAAGACGTGGATGATGCAGCCTACCCTGTGGTCAGTGCCTTCCGGGTGTCCTGCCTGTCTTATACTTGGAGTATCTCCTGTGTCAGTTTCTGTGTTCCTTCAGAGCACTGACCTCATCTCCTGTGGACTGTTGCACAGCACTTCCCAGTGGTACTGCTGGGCACTGAACAAAGCTGCTGAAGACTGGCTTTCTAGATCGTAAAAACTGTCTTTAAGATAGACCCTGCTTAAACATCTAATGATGTTGGGTAGCTGTTAGAAGATATTCTATTAAAAAATTGTGTTTTGTATAATACCCTTATTTTTGACCCAACTAAATTGCTTCATAGGATTCATTTGGAAATGCCTTAGAAATGTTCTACATTTACAGCTTTTGAGAGTCTGCTTACTATGTTTTGGTGTTAGTATTTTTTAAATGATTCTTATAGGAAAGATATTATAGTATTTGTACTTACAGATTTCACAAGACTTCTTTCTTTTTAATTAGGTTATCTCATTCGTTTTTTTCTTTTTCTTTTCTTTAAAATGTATTTATCCCTTGTAGTCTACTGGTGCTGTTGTGACAGAGAGCCAGACTTACAAAAAGCGAGCGGATTTCTTGAGTAATGATGATTATGCTGTTTATGTGAGAGAGAACATCCAGGTAAGCCATTATCTTAGGCTGGAGCCTTCTTATTCTTCATTCGGCAAACACTTGGGCATCCTCTATGCCCAGCTTCCGTGAATAAAGGCCCCTGACGTTAGGGAGCCTGCCTTCTTGTGGTAGACAATCAGACCTCACCCACAAGCATTGCAATCTATTAGAAGGAGATACAGCTGGCTGCGGTGACCCATGCCGGTAACCCCAGGACATGGGAGGCTGAGACCCGAGGATCACAAGTTTGAGGCCAGCCTTGTCAATTTAGTAAGACTCTGTTTTAAAATAAAAAATAAAGTAGGGATTAGCTCAGAGGTAGAACTCTTCTGAGTTCAATCCCCAGGACCAAAAAAAAAAAAAGGAGCTGTATATCATGTGAATGAGGAGGAGCAGACGAGAGTCAGGACCGGCCCGGGCTGCATTGCTGACATTGTGTTGGGATCCGTGTTGGGAATTGTGTTGGGAATTGCAATGTGTGTGAAGGGTGGCTCGGCACCGAAGCTGACAGGGAGAGGGCTGGGCACCCAGCCAGGAGGCTGGGGGACTGTAGCAGTGACCAGAGGACAGAGGACTGTGCAGAGATGGTTTTTTCCCTTGTATCCCTGTTTGTGACATTTTTTTTTTTTTGTTGTTTATATATCTTTCTCAATGCGAGCTAACTTGTTTTGGCTACTTAATGTTTGATGTAGTTCTTTATTCACCTCTTTTCTTCTAATCTCAGAGATACCTCATTCCACCTGTAAATATGTCAGTATACATCCCTGACAAGTATTTTAGTTTTAACATAATGATATTACAAAATGTTACCCAACATTTTCTAAAAAAATAAGTAATAATTCCTTAATATCATTTAATATCCAATGCTTGCTCAAGTTTTCCCAAGTTTCTCATAAATGACTCTTCATGATTATTTTTATTTTTTGCAGTACTGGGGATTGAACCCAGGGGCATTCTACCTCCGAGCTACACCCCCAGCCCTATTTTTTTATTCTTTATTTTGAAACAGGGTCTCACTCAGTTGCAGAGGGCCTCACTAAGTAGCTGAGGCTGGCCACAAACCCAGATCCTCCGGTCTCAGCCTCCCAAGAAATAGGATTACAAGCGTCTGTCACTACACCCAGCTTCCAGCTCTAGTTTTTATTCTTTATTTTGAAACAGGGTCTCACTAAGTTGCGGAGGGCCTCACTAAGTAGCTTAGGCTGGCCGTGAA
>PVJS01040982.1:0-18177 GCA_004027185.1 Glis glis
AAAAGCTTATAAAACTAAAGATGTATGAGTTTCTTGTACATGCAAGCTAGCCAATGGGTTTTAAGTAATCTCTTTATACAATGTGTATTGTATTTATACCTTGAGTTACTACACTTCTGTCATCTGTTTAGTACCATTCAAAAATTCATCACTAAGACCTGGTTTATATCTGTTCGCCTTGACTGAGTAAGTGATAAAAAAGATACAACTATCTACCAAATAATAAGCTTATTTCTGATTATTAATGCTGTTTTCTAAGCATATAAAAAGTCTAAAACTCTTCTTTGATTTTATTCTATGCTGTTAACCTACATAGACTTGTAATTATGATTATCTTGCTGAGCCACAAATTCTAAATTTCACTCCAATGGTTAAATTAATGTATGTTAAGATTATATTAAGGTTAAGTTAATATGTTAAATTCCATAACTATAATGTTAATTATTACTGGCTCCTTTACAAGTTAAATATATTCATGTTTCCTAAATATCTTCTAAAATACAAAACTTAAGGAAACACTTTACCAAGCTGGTGTCCTCCAAATGACAACAATAAAAGGTTAGTAATGAGAGCCTTTTTCAGGTTTATATTTGTTTTCCTAAATTGTATTATAACCATCTTTAAGCAAAGATAATTAAAGGTGCTTGGACACTTAACATTTCAAATCATGCCACTCTGATTAAAAATGAGATGTTATTAATAATATATATACATAAAGCCAAATTTAGATAGGAATTTGCTTATGTCAAATTCAAATAGAGATCTGTTTGTGTCATCAAATATTATACAAACTGGATTTGTTTTGTCCCTAATAGTTTTATGTTTTTCTTGTATATCTTTGTGATTGTTGTCTGTTAAGCTTCCGGATCTGGGGTAACCCTTATTCAGCCCAATTAACTATTAATGTAACTATAGGAAAAACCCCATAACTATAAAGATTAATACATGTCAAATCCTGTGTCTCTGCCCAGAACCAACCTGAGCGATAAAGCAGAATAATCCAAAGCAAGTCCCTTGCTCTAGTTGGGGCAAGTCCCAAGGGACCACCCACCATGGAGGGTGGAGGGTGGACAGCCCCACGATTTAGAGCTGTTCCAATTCAAAGGGGATTAAAAAAAATAACTAGGCCTGGAGGAGTTTCCCTTAACACCTGTGCTAATTTACAGTATAATCCACTCTTGCTAACTCACAAGCCAGGAAAGACAGCTCTTTCCATTAAATGCAGGTCTAGCTTCCAGACAGGTATGTCAGGAAACAATTCCATAGGGAAGCTTGCTGTTAGATTAGTTAATAATTCAACCTCGGTTGCTAATGTTAACCCCTCAACCCGAGGCACTGTATTAAAAATAAAGGATTTCCACCAGATGATAAAGGTTAAGGCAGGATATGAGAAAACAAATGCCTGGTCGAAATGGATTAAAAATTCTGCCAGCACCTTAAATAACAGTGACCATTATGTTTGTGTGGCAGACAAACCAGGCAGGTCAAAACTCAGGTGGTACTGTTTCCACTAGGATGGACCTCAGACCCAATGGGCATGAGATGTATGATAGCCCTCTTTCAGGACAATCTAGCATGGGGCAAGGAATCTTGTAAGACCCTATCCCTCCTGTTCCCAGTGACTCAGGGTCCAAAGCAAGAGCCTCCCCCCCCCAAACTGTTGAGCCTCCAGTTCCAAATACTAACTATACCTCATGCCTTTCAAGGTGGGAGGGACAGTCAGTGTTCTTGGGAAATGTTACAGGCTGCAGTGGATACTGGTCCTTTGAGGAGTTAAATAATCAGTCCGCCCTGGCGGTAGCCCGAGCAAATGTCTGGTGGTATTGTGGAGGACCGCTACTCAAGAGTTTACCTGCCAATGGGAGTGGAATTTACACTCTAGTACAATTGGCAATTCCTTTCAGCCTGGCATTTCAAACCCAAAGGGAGGCACCCTCTAGTGGGTCACTAAAGCCTCACATATATAAAAATTCAACCAGGATTTCAAAGGGTGGTCCCAATAAATTTGAGGCTAAAAACCAGGTAGCTACATGGTTTACACTAATATTTTAGTGGTCCACCATTAATAAAAAAATAAATTGGGTAAACAATATATATATTACAATCAACAGAGGGTCATCAACCACACCTTAGATATCATATGAAATAACAGTTAAACAGTTGATGCTATTAATAAAATAACCTCTTGTTAAATACCTTTGAAAGCAAGAGTTGCCATATGTTAATAAAGTTTGAAGAAAAGAGTAATAATGTATAATAAAAGAGGAGGGAATTGTGAGAAATAGATCTTTTCTATCAAAGGAATGGCTTGACTTGGGTGCTATGTTGTAAAGCTGCCATTTGTGTAACTGTATTTGTGTACCTGTGCTTGTATTTTTGTAGGTAGCGTTTCCTAAAAATTGTGAGTGCCAGCCCCTCCCGCGGCGTCCCCTTCAGCCAATGGCATAAAGATTGTGAGGCTGTGTTCCCACCAATAGAAACACAGCACAGAAGCCTCCTGCTAAAGATAAAACGCCCAGCAATTTCCTCCATGTTGTTCTTGTACGCCAGACCTTCCTGGTAACAGGAACCCTTTTTGCAAAAAGTAAAATTCGCCTTGCCAAAAAAAAATTTAAATTGTTCAGCTGCTTCTGCAGCATTATCCATATTTTTATTTATTCTTCTTCCCTTAGCTGTACTTCCTTGACTGTGGGAGTCTGCAAGCGTCTTTGCCTGAGAATGGTAGCCAAACACTCGGTGATCCTCGCTTCTGGGTATTCACATCCTGCTGGGTCCCCTCCCTCATCAGCAGGACTGGTCTGTGTGACCAACCACAGGGGCAGAAGTAACAGTATTTTTGTACAATGAGGTTATAAAAGGCTGCAGTTTCCATCTTGAGCTCTTACTCTCTCGGGGTACTCTGGGCATAGCCAGCTGCCATAGTAGAAGGAACTCAGGCAGTCTAATGGAGAAGCTCACAGGATGAAAAACAGAGGCTCCCAGGGCCACAAGGCAGCAGGGAACTGGGACCTGCCAACAACCATGTGCATGAACCTGGAGGTGGGGTCTCTCAGACAATGATGATACAACCTTGTGTGAAGCCCTAAACCAGAACCACCCAGCCATGCCATTCCTGATTCTGAGCCTCAGAAAGCTGGAAGTCTATATAATGAATAGATGTCTGCTGTTTTTGTTGTTTGCTGTTTTAAACCCCAAGGCTTTGGTAATTTGCTTTGTAGCAACAGAAAATGAATACATTCAGAAAGTAAAATATTTTAAGCACACCAAAGTTTTTGAAGCTACAACTCAATACTTCTTTCTAAGAGATTACAGAAAAGATATGATGAAGGAAATGTGTTCCTATAATACTATTTGTATAAATAAAAATTAAATTAAATTAAATTAAAAGGGCTGGGGATGTAGCTCAGTGGTAGAACACTTACCTAGCCTAGGCAAGGCCCTGGGTTCAATTCCCAGTGTGAGTGTGTGGAAGGGGGGTGGGGGGCAAGGGGGCCGGCTGTGAAGACAAAGGGGAGGGAAGCAGACTTGGGCAGGGGGAGCCACTGGACCAATGCAGACCTGACAATGCTCTGGCAAAATGAGGGGAGTTCCAAGCACAGAGCACACTGTAAAGGATCCACTCATCTGGCAGGAATGTCCAAGCTCTTGTTCACCGCCTACCTTAATCATTGCTGGGGGCAGTCCCACGGGAAAGAGCCAGGATCTCTAATCCAAAACTGAAGTTGGTCCTGAGGAAGCTATGATTGGACGCTGTGGCCAGCCTTGACAGTCTCAACTGGACTGAGAAGTGTCTCTGAAGCACCAAGGCTTTCAGGGATATGTGTTAGAAGTACTTTCACCAAATTTCTAGCGATTACTCCCCCAGTTAGTCTCAAAACTCCTCAACTCTCACTATTTCCTTACCCCTTACCTTCTCCATTTCCCAAAGAAAGTCTAGGTTGCTCTCAACTAGTTTATTCTGCAAGAAGCAATTCAACACAATAGAGATAGCTCTTCTCTCCCCATGGGGCAGGAGAGTCATCTTCAAAGAGACCCGCCAGCCTGTAACTCCAGTACTTGAGAGGCTGAGACAGGAGGATCGCAGGTTTGAGGACAGCCTCAGCAATTTAGGGAGGCACTCATTAACCTAGAGAGACCCTGTTTCAAAATAAAATAAGGCTGGGGGTGTAGCTTGGAGGTAGGTTGTGCCTGGGTTCAATTTCCCAGCGCCATACACACACACACACACACACACACACACACACACACACATCAGGTATTTCCCCTGGATATGACTATGCCACTCCCTTAATAAGAGAAGATGGCTGTGGGAAAGTCTTGCCTGAAGTAGTATTTCCCCTTTTTATTATAGACAGAAGTAACTAGGGATAATGAGAGTAGAGAGTGAAATAATTTGGGAGCCTAATCTGAGAACTCCATTGTCCTGGATGGATAGGGTGGCCTCCTGCTGATTCTTCACCTTCTAAAGTAACCTTTGGGGCTTAAAGTTTCATATAGATCTGAGACTGGTTAAGGTGTGAGTGGTATCACCCCAGCCCTTTTTATTTTTTGTTTTTGAAATAAATAGGTTGCTGAGAGTCTCGGTAAGTTGCTGAGGCTGGTCTGGAACCTGCGATCCTCTTGTCTCAGCCTCCCAAGTATTGGGATTATACAGGTGTGCACCACCATACCCAGCTTCCTAAAATAGAATTATAAGGAATCAGACACCATCCTCTTGCCTCTAGTTGGTATTTGATAGTTGATAATTTTTTTTTTTTTTTTTTGCAGAACTGGGGATAGAACCCAGGGCCATTCTATCTCTGAGCTACATCCCCAGGCCTATTTTTTTATTCTTTATTTTTTAATTATTTATTTATTTATTTATTTATTTTTTTGCGGTACCGGGGATTGAACCCAGGGGCGTTCTACCTCCGCGCTACACCCCTGGCCCTATTTTTTTATACTTTATTTTGAAACCGGGTCTCACGAAGTTGCGGAGGGCCTCACTAGGTAGAGAGAGAGAGAGAGACAGGGTGAGAGAGAGAGAGAGAGAGCGAGCTGAGGCTGGCCACGAACCCGGATCCTCCGGTCTCCACCTCCCAAAGTACTGGGATTACAAGCGTGCGCCACCACGCCCGGCTATTCTTTATTTTTTGAAACAGGGTCTCACTAAGTTGCGGAGGTCTCACTAAGTAGCTGAGGCTGGTCGCGAACCCGGAACCTCTGGTCTCAGTCTCCCAAGTACTGGGATTATAAGCGTGCGCCACCACACCCGGCTGATAGTTGATAAATATGATGTTTAATTAATATAGAGAACAGCAATTTTACTCTATAAATTCAGAAGCCTAAAAAATATTTTCTCAATTTGTTTAAAGCCAAATGGGGCACCTCTATGTCTTTCCTATATTGAAATTCCAAAAATTCATTGACATGTATCATGAGGAAGGGTGCTTTTTCTGTAGGCTAGGTTTCTGAACATGGGACTTTTAGGTCAAAGGCTAAGTGTATTTTGAACTTGAACATATAGTTCCATCTGATTATTCATACACTCATCAGCCTGGAAGTCATCTTTTCAACTTTTACCAAGCAGATGGGAAAAAATACAGTTTCATTATTTTAATTCGCATTTCCCTGGCTAATGACAAGATTGAACAATCTTTCAAATGTTTATATGCCCTCTGCACTTCCTTTGATCCTTTGAGTCATTTGTCTTCTTACTGATTTATGAAAGCCTCATGAAAATAAAGGCTTTTTACTCCTATGAGCTTGTATATGCAACAAATATTCTGTTTCAACACCACTAGAGTCCGTCAAAACTGTCTATAGGCTATCAAAGACGCCACTCCCTGCCCCGCAGCTCATATTTCAGAGAGGGTGAGAGATGAAAGACAATGATAAAACAACTTGATAAAGCTACACAGTCAGCACATCTCAACCAATGCCAGAGGGGGCTGCTTCCGACATCTGCAGCAAGCTGTTTTCACATTAGAAATATTTTTCTTTCTGCGGTACTGGGGATTGAACCCAGGGGCATTCTACCTCTGGGCTACACCCCAGCCCTATTTTTTTATTCTTTATTTTGAAACAGGGTCTCACTAAGTTGCAGAGGGCCTCACTAAGTAGCTGAGGCTGGCCGCAAATCCGGATCTTCTGGTCTCAGCCTCCCAAGTACTGGTATTACAAGCGTGCGCCACCACGCCCAGCTTCACATTAGAAATACTTATAATGAAATAGTATAATAATGAAAATAGTATAATTCTATTGAAGACCACTGGCATACTTTTATCATAAAGTCAGGCAAATGATCACTATTTTTATTTTTATTTTATTTATTTATTTATTTGCGATGCTGAGACTGGAACCCAGGGCCTCACCTGTGCCTACCACTGAGCTACACCCCCAGCCCACAATCACTACTTTTAGATTTTGCCAAAACTTGACTACTTTTAACCTCATTCAATTTCTACACATTCAACTTCTGCCCCTTCTCACATGTCCCCTTGAGGTAAGAGAGAAAAAAGAAAAGATAGGTAGAAAGGAGACAAAAAGAAGGACAAAGGGGTTATAATTTTAACCTAAAGCCTGTGCTAAATTTTCACAAACCTTGACTCACAAAGCAAGTGTCCCTCCCAGGCCTACCACTCCCAAATTTCTGGGAAATCTATAAATCTTCACTTAAAATCTTAAAGTTACTGGAAATTCCCCACTTAGGAAGATTGCCCTATGCACTGTTAATTAGCCCACAAACACATGTATTTTTAGAATAGAGGGAGCAAAGGGAGATATAAAACCTATAGTTTAGGGTACTTTCCCAATGTTATTGTCCACCTAAGGACCCTGAGAGCTGCCAGACCACCACAAACTGTCTCGTGATCACCAGATCGATGTCAAGGTAGGATAAAAGTAAAAAAAGGTGGAAACGCTGGGTGTGGTGGCGCACTCCAGTAACCCCAGTACTTGGGAGGCTGAGACAGGAGGATCGCAGATTTGAAGCCAGCCTCAGCAATTTAGCGAGGCCCTCGGCAACTTAGCAAGACCCTGTTTCCAAATAAAAAACAAAATAGGGCTGGGGGTTTAACTCAGAGGTAAAATGCCCCTGGGTTCAATCCACAGCAACACACACACACACACACACACACACACACACACACACACACGGTAGAAAGGAGACAAAAGGAAGGACGAGGAAATATCATTTGAATGTAAAGTTCTGCATACCTCTTCAGACCTGTCACTCCCCAAGCCAGTCTTTCTCCCAGCCTGTCACTCCCAAATTTCTGGGCTGGGTTTTCAATAACTTGAAACTAAAGGCATCCTAACAATTATAGTTTTCATGGGATCCTTCTCTCCTCTCCTGCAAATGTTCTTTTTCTTTCTCATTCCTCTGCCTACCCCCTTATAGCAGAGTTTCCAGAAAGAAGTTCCATTCTCTTTCATTCCCTATTAAGGAACCTGGTTTAGTTGGCACAGTGAGGGGCTCAGCTAAAGAACCACATTTCCAGCCTCCCCTAAAGGTGGTTTTAAGTTCTGCCAATGTAAGCAGAAGTTGTGTGGTGAGTCTTCTGGAAAGATTCGCTTAAACGCAGGTGTTATAGCCAGGTGTGGTGGCACACACCTGTAACCCTAGTACTTGGGAGGCTGAGACTGGAGGATCGAAGGTTCGACGCCAGCCTCAGCAACTTAGCAAGGCTCTCAGCAACTTAGTGAGACCCTGTTTCCAAATAAAAAATAAAATAGGCCGGGCATAGTGGCACACGCTCGTAATCCCAGTACTTGGGAGGCGGAAACCGGAGGATCCGGGTTTGTGGCCAGCCTCAGCTACTTAGTGAGGCCTCTACAACTTCGTGAGACCCGGTTTCAAAATAAAGTATAAAAAATAGGGCCAGGGGTGTAGCTCGGAGGTAGAATGCCCCTGCGTTCAATCCCTGGTACCGCAATAAATAAATAAATAAATAAAAATAAATAAATAAATAAAATAAAATAAAAATAAAAATAAATAAAATAGGGCTGGGGGTGTAGCTCAGAGGTAGAATGCCCCTGAATTCAATTCCCAGCATCACACACACACACACACACACACACACACACAAGCAGGTGTCATAAAATGAGCATGGTGGCACACATCTATAATCCTAGTACTTGGGGTCTGAGACAGGAGGATAACAGGTTCAAGGACAGCCTCAGCAATGTAGTGAGACTATAAGCAGCCTAGCAATACCCTGTTTCAAAACAAAATATAAAGAGGGCTAGGGGTGTATTTTTTAGGTAGAATGCCCCTGGGTTCAATCCCTAGTACCACATACACACATGAAAAGTTGACTATGCAAAAAGAAGTTTTAGACATTAGTATTTTAATACAAAAACCACCTATTTCCCAGTTCAGTATTCACTCATTGAGCAAGTATTGATCGTACACTTCCTATATGCTAGGCACATTATTATTTTTTTCAGTGCTGGGGATCAAATCCAAGGCTTCAAGCACACCAGGCAAGCACTATTAAGCTCCCCACCCAAGAGTAGGCACTCCTTTAAGTGCTGTGGATATACTATTATATCCTTGTATTCATAGGACTTACCTCCTAGTGAGGAAAAAGACATTAAGTCAGTAAAAACACAGCATATTATATGTCAGATGGTGACACACATGAAGAAGAAAAATAAGGCAGTAATAATATGGGTGTTGGGAATTAAATTGTGTTTTCTCAAAAGATGAAATCCTAGCTGGGTGTGGTGGCGCACACTTGTAATCCTAGTACTTGGGAGGCTGAGACTGGAGGATCCGGGTTCGTAGCCAGCCTCAGATACTTAGTGAGGCCCTCCGCAACTTAGCAAGACCCTGTTTCAAAATAAAGAACAAAAAATAGGGCTGGGGATGTGGCTCAGAGATAGAATGCCCCTGGGTTCAATCCCCAGTTCCGCAAAAAAAAAAAAAAAAAAAAAAGAGGAAGTCCTAACCCCCAGTACCTGTGACTGTGATCTTTGGAAATAGGGTAAATAATTTGTCAAGATGAGATGTAAATAATTAAGTCAAGATGAGATGATTATGGTGGGTCCTAATTCAGTATGGCTGATGCCCTTATATAAAGTGGACATTTGGACATACACATAGGGAGAATATGACATGATGATATTTTGACATGTTTGCTTCAGAATTTTTAAATAAATAGAATACCAGACGAATGCTTGTAATCCCAGTACTTGGGAGGCTGAGATAGGAGGATCGTAGGTTCACCCCACGCCAGTCCATAATAGCCCCTCTTGCTGTCTTGGCCTGACACACCTGTACAGTACACAAACTGTACAACCAGGTGCCTTGTTTCCAGTGCCAAAAACCTTGACTTACAGAACAACACAGTGAATATATCCCAGGGCTGGGCACTTGGCCAGGCACTGGAGATAAAAAGAGGAATACTACTGAGTTTACCTTTGGCAGTTGGGGAAGCAGGCCATGTGAACAGGTTACCACAATAATTGCAGGTAAAGTGATCAAAGAGAAACACACACACAGCTCAGGATCCCAAACGGAGGAACAACTAATTTTTCTTGGATGTGGCTATAGTCGAGGAAAATTCAGAAATGAAGAGGCATTTGAATAGGGTTTTAAGATGAGGTGAAGTTCATGAGGTGAGAAAGGATATTAGAACTATTGGTGAGTAAGACAAACTTGATGTTCTCTTCCTGTACCCCCAAACCTCAGGAGAGCCTGGTGTTGCAGTTCAGACACTATTTATTTTAGTGGTACTGGGGATTGAACCCAGAGACATTCTACCTCTGAGCTACACCCCCCAGACCTATTCTTTATTTTTTATTCTGAAACAGGGTTTCTCACTAAGTTGCAGAGGGCCTTACTAAGTTGCTGAGACCCAGTCCCCCTCCCTCCCCTTTTTTTTTTTGTTTTTAAATTTTGAAACAGGGTCTTACTAGGTTGCTGAGAGTCTTGCTATTGCTAAGGCTGGTGAGACACTTTGATCTAGGTCTTGGGTCACACTATTTTTGTTGGATTTGTCTTTCTATGTGACTTTCTGCCTTTGAAGTAATTCAGACAAGCCCAGCAGTGGGGTTTGTAAAAACAGTATAATAAACAGTGTTCATTTGCCAGGACTGTTCCTTAAGTATCTCTCTTGGGAGTTTGTAGAGGCCTTAGGTGGCTGGTCAAAGGCCAGGGATTTGGGATCATCGCCAAATGACCTCCTTGAAGATACAGCATGCAAGAACATTCCAGAAAGAGGGAACAGCATAATCTCACAGTATTTTGTTTGCCAGATGGAAATATCCCTGGCGACAGACAGGTGTGGCCTTTGCTTATGCAATAAAATTGTGGATCAGCTAGAATGCGATTTTTGAAAAATGTAAACTGCTTATTTCCCAAGAAAGATTGGTTAGTTTTGTCCAGAAACACTGTTCCAAGACCATAGATTTCTAACCCTAGTAAGCCTTTTTCCCTTATTGGCACATGCTGCTGTTTGCCGGAAGGATCCAAAGGGTGCACAGAATAGCTCCACACAGCCATTGTAGCTCTCAGAAAAACAACTCAGAATGTGTGCTTTTGGCAGGAAGTCAGAGATCTCTTCTCTGGGTCTAGGAGAGCACAGTCAAATATAGGCATCAAACTGCTTCTATTGGGGAAGGGGCGGGGACTGGGGTGGGGAGGAGAGACGATGATCCTGATTTCTTTTCCTGTAATATGCACTCTGGTGTTTTGAAATGATGAAATGACGATGCTCTCTGATCTTGTTTGTGGAATTCAAGGCAGACTGGAAGCTCCACCAGGCACGGTTCTGTTCAGTAACCACATCATCAACAACAAAAAACTCAGTAACTGTGTTTTTACTGATTCGTTCCAAACCGGGTGTTCCAGGCCACCTACTCAGAAGCTAGGTTCTCCTTTAATGAGCCTGTGTTGAAACAAAGGGATGTGGTGAGTTGGGCAGCACTGGTCCACAGGATCCGCCCTGAGGGCCCTTGTTGCAACAATCTGATAGAGCAGAAAGTGCTGAGGAGTACTCCCCCTGTTTATGATCCTCCAGTGCCCACACACCCCTTTGGAAGCACCCCACTGATGAGGTAATGAAAACCCAGCCCAATAGTACCCTGAAAGTAGTCCTCAAAGAGAACAGGAGGCTAACTCAAGAGCACTGTGTAAACACTAAAAGAACATTCCTACAAGGTAGGTGGGTACATTAGAATACCACAGGTTAAAGAATAAAGACCCAGGGCAACAGCAGAGTCCAGGATGTGTCAGTGGGGACTCAAGGATCCTGCTAAACGGGACCACATGTCAAAAGTATGCACCCAGATATAATCGATCTCCCCTTAAAGACTTCACATTCCTCAACTCCAGCAAACAGATCCTCATCTCCCAGTTGCTATGTCAAAAATCTAGGGATAGCCAGGTGTGGTGGCGCACGCTTGTAATCCCAATACTGGGGAGGCTGAGACCGGAGGATCTCAGGTTCGTGGCCAGCCTCAGCTACTTAGTGAGGCCCTCCGCAGTTTAGTGAGACTCTGTATCAAAATAAAGAATAAAAATAGGGCTGGGGGTGTAGCTCGGAGATAGAATGTCCCTGGGTTTAATCCCCAGTACCACACACACACACACAAAAATCAGCAAACATATTCCTTAGTAGTAGGAGTAAGGGGGTAAGGGGAAATTTTACTTTTTACTATATGTATTTGTCTACTATTTAATTTATCCCATGATTACATATATCTTTTAAAATAAAAATGTTACAGTGGCTGGGGTGTAACTTAGTGGTAGAACACTTACCTGCCATGGGTGAGGCTCTGAGGTTGGTCCCTAGCACCACAAACAAACAACTGATACCGATCAAAAAGAAAAACATTAAGAACATCAAAATAAAAATGAGTAAGAAAATTTTTGAAATAAACTCCAGATTTTTAACAAAAAAAGTCAAGATGTTAACAATAAAACACTGGAAATTAAGTACGAGTGTGTAGTAAACAGGAGGATCGCAGCCTCAACGATTTAGCAAGACTCTCAGCAACCTAGGGAGCCCCTGTTTCAAAACAAAAAAATAAAAAGACCAGGGGGTGTAGCTCAGAGGTAGAACGCCCCTGGGTTCAATCCCTTCTCTCTCTCTCTCTCTCTCTCTCTCTCTCTCTCACACACACACACACACACACACACAGAGTAAATATTCATGAATATGACTACCTAAACATATGTTACAAAATTTCTACATGGAAAAGATTTCACAAGCAAAACCCAAACCACGCCAGGCGTGGTGGCGCACACTTGTAATCCCAGTACTTGGGAGGCTGAGACCAGAGGATCACAGGTTTGAGGACAGCCTCAGCTACTTAGTGAGGCCCTCCGCAACTTAGTGAGACCCTGTTTCAAAATAAAGAATAAAAAATAGGTCTGGGGGTGTAACTTGGAGGTAGAATGGCCCTGGGTTCAATCCCCAGTACTGAAAACAAAAAACAAAAATAAAAACCCAAAACTGAAACCAAACTGGGAGAAAATCTGTGATTTATATCATAAAGGAATAATCTCCCTTTCATGAGATGGCAGCTGACTTCCCAAGAGTCAGTGATGAGAAACCCCACAGTGGACTTTTTCGTTCTTTGTTCTTTCTTATTTCCTTCCTTCCCTTCCTTTTCCTTCTCTCTCTCTTTTCCTCCCTCCCTTTCTTTTTTCCTTTCTTCCTTTTATGCTGGGGATGGAACCCAGGGGCATTCTACCTTTAAGATACACCTTCAGAGCTTTTTATTTTTTGTTTTTGAAACAGGGGCTTGCTAGATTGCTGGGAGTCTCTCTAAGTTGCAGAGGCTGACCTCCAACCTGTGATCCTCCTGTCTCAGCCTCCCAAGTACTGGGATTACAGGTGTGCGCCACCATACCTGGGTCACAGTAGACTTTTCCTCAGTCTCATTAGCCAGATCAGGAAAACACATACAGTCCTGGAACAATTACTGTTGATGGAAGTGGTAACACCATGCTTAAATTCATTAATCAGATATCTCTTTGGGCCAAGGATGGGGATGGTGCCAGGCTCCTCTAGAGGAGGAGGATGGGTACGTCAAGGAAGGAGGAAGCACGTGGCATCCTTTTCCTGACTCTACTGTGCATCAACAAGTTCTGCTCGTCCTATATTTACCACATGTCGGAAATCCCCAAGTTTTCTCGTTCTCCACGATTATACCCACCCAACTACCAATGATTCTGGCTTGGTCTCCAGCAAAAAGCTCTCACCTGGTCTCCCTGCTTCCAATCTACTCTCCAAACAAAAAACTGAGTTGTCTTTTCAAATCTAAGCCAGATTATGTCAAATCCCTGCTTTAATTTCTCCAGTGCTTTCCTAATGCAATTAATATAAAATCCTCAAATGTCAGCATGGCCCACAAAGCCCCACATCATCGATCCCTGCTTACTTTTCCAGCCTCACATGGCCCACCCTCCTGCACACTCAGTAAGCGCCAGCTCCACAGCTTTCACTCTGTTCTTCGATGGCACTGACCCTTTTACTGACTCAGGGTTTTGTAGGCTAAATTCCCTCTTGTGGAAGGTTCTTCTCATGCACCCTGCCGGGTAGTAAAATATAGAGACGAGTCAGGTCGATTATGGAGAAGCCTTCCTCGGTGCACATTCTGCCTCTGCCAGTTACTAGGTGTGTAATGTTGGGCAGATTACTTAGCCTTTCCGTACCTTGTTTTCCTTTTCTACAAAATGGGGTTGATAACAATAGTATCATTAAGGTGACAACTGTCCAGTTTGCCCGGGACTGAGGAGTTTCCTAGGATGCAGGACTTTGATGACCTTGGGATATCCATGTAACTCTAATTGCTTCTATCAAACTGCTATTTAAGAGTCTATCTTGTTTAAATCACTATTTCAGTGAGAGGCTGAATTTATATTCTTCTTGACACAACAGCAGTTATCACATTTTGTAATTCTGTTTATTTGTGATGATTTCTTTCTTTTCTTTTCGTGGTTCTGGGGATCAAATCCAGGGCCTCATGCATGCTAGGCAAGTGCTCTACCACTGAACTACTCTCCCAGCCGCCTGTGATGATTCTTGTTTGTTTAATGTCTTTATCTACTGTCATGGGAAGACACAATGATTCCTGTCGGTTCTTGGCTTCCATAGTAAAAAGAACTTCAACACAAGCAAGTCAAAGAAAAGGCAAAGGTTTAATTCAAGAAAGGTGGGGATACACATTCAGGGGAGACGTGGACCATCTCAAGGGTCTGTGAGAGTAGCTGCAGAGAATGGCAGAGAGGGGCTCAGAGGGGTGCAAAGAGAGACATGAGAACAGCTGCAGAGAGAAAGAGGCTCTTGGGTCTAATCTATCCTTTTCTTGTAGCTCCACTAGAGAGGGGGTGGTCAGGGGCACATGTCGGGAAATGGGGCACTATTGCGGTAACTCCGCGGTAGCTCCGGCGGACGATCTACTCCGTGGTTCCTGCCACGGAAGGTCGCTGCACCAAGCAGCTTCCTGATAAAACTGTCTATGGTCACCAGCCACAGATGGTCGCTGCCCAGACAGCTTCCTAAAGTCTGTGGATCCTGCCACAGACGGTCGCTGCGTCAAGCAACTTCCTAACAATGGTCTTCTCGCACGAATCAACACGAAGTCTGATATGGTAATTTGCAAAATAGTTACATTTAACAATCGGGGGGGTCAGGGAGGAGATAGAGATGGCAAATTCTCCCGGAGCTCTATATCCAGGGCCTTATTTTTATAGGAACTTTAAAAGCTAAACAAACACAGAAATCAGGAATTATCTCAGGTTACAGTAAAGAAGGTCAGCGAGGCAAACATGTGATAAATTTAGGGGAAGGAGGGATTAACCATTACTGGGTGGAGACGCCATCAAAGACCGCACCTTGAAGATTACACCAGGTCCCTTGGAATGTGTCCGTTTGCAGACAGATCCCACCCAGCCAGTTACCATGTATCCAAACTGGGCTGGTCCAACATGATAATCTCAGTGTGCTTCTAAAACGGGTCTCAGCCCTCAACAGGGCACCATGGGATGGCAATCTCCTCTCTTTGAAGCTTCAAGCTGCAAAAGGCTTAAATTCCTTGAGATAGAAATCCCAGGAAGCCAGAGGCACAGAGCCAGGGAAGGCGGGTGCAGGGCAATCCTCTGGGACCTTTTTCCCAGGAAATCCAGGCTCTGACAAAAGGCGAGACTCTTCTCTGGGGTCTAATTGCCTCAGGAATTTCGGATATGGAGCTAGCCCATTGATTTAAAAGTATAGGCCTTGCTTTTGCCTAAGAGCAAACAAGCTCTGTTTAAATGAAACTAAAGATTATGAAGATTTTTTATTTTCCTTTCTTTCCCAATTTGTCTCCTTTCTACCTAAAAATTTTATCTCTTCCATTCTATACCACTAACATTTAAGCGCTTTGAGGACACGGGATGTGTTTATTTGTTCAACCTGGCATGCCAGAAATTGGCCCATTATAGGCACATAGTAAACTCTCATAAATATTTTTAAATGAATGAAATAATAGCAGAGAAAATGTTTATGACAGTTTTAGGCCAGTCAAATGATATTGTATAGGTAATATGTAAAAACAAGTAAAAATGTACAGAAAAAAGGGTAGAAGAATATGCAAAATGTGATTAGTAATTGTTTGAATTACAGGTTTTAGCATGATGTGTTTCTACATTTGGCTGTGTTTTCCAGATTTCCTTTACTGTATATATATGTATGTATGCATCGAAGCTGGGTGTGGTGACACATGCCTGTAATACTTGGGAGGCTGAGACAGGAGAATCACAGGTTCGAGGCCAGCCTCAGCAACTTAGCAAGATCCTGTTTCAAAATAAAAATAAAAAGATCTGGATGTGTAGAATGCCCCTGGGTTCAATCCCTAGTAATGACAAATCAATCAATCAATAAATTATATATAATGAAAAATGTAATAAAAGCAAATAAACTGAGGTGTCAGGTGATCCCTGAGGGCCTTGGAGAGAGGATTCCTGTCCAGGGAAGTTTAACCAGCTGTGGTCTGACGCTGACTCTCAGACTTTTTTTTTTGCAGTACTAGGGATTGAACCCAGGGGCATTCTACCTCCGAGCTACACCCTCAGCCCTATTTTGTATTCTTTATTTTGAAACAGGGTCTCACTAAGTTGTGGAGGGCCTCACTAAGTAGCTGAGACTGGCCGCGAACCTGCGATCCTCCTGTCTCAGCCTCCCAAGTACTGGGATTACAAGTGTGGACCACCATGCCGGCTGACTCTTAATTAAGTAAGGAACAGAGCTGCTCCTTAGCAAATGTCATGGAAAAAATAAGAGGTGGAATATGATTCAGAGCAATAAGGCCTAACCATTGGTTAGCCTAACCATTTGGTAGCAATAAACCAAAGAACAATCTTTACCAGAAAGAACTGTTACTATGTTTCAGTCACAACTACACAGATCAGTTATAATCACCATGGATAGAGTCATATGCTCTGAGAGAACAAGGGAGCAAATGACTTGGCCAAAGGCCAAGTTAACAACTTGTGCTTCTGTGGTCACTTAGGTTTACATTAATTTCTTTTGCATAAGCACTGAGCTTCAACCTTGATTATAACTGAATACAAGTGTTAGACCAAGGAAATATTTTCTTTTTTTTGTGTGTGGTACCGGGGATTGAACCCAGGGGCGTTCTACCTCTGCGCTATACCCCGGACCTATTTTTTATACTTTATTTTGAAACCGGTCTCACGAAGTTGCAGAGGGCCTCACTAAGTAGAGGGGGGGAGAGAGAGAGAGAGAGAGAGAGCTGAGGCTGGCCGCGAACCCGGATCCTCTAGTCTCCGCCTCCCAAAGTACTGGGATTACAAGCGTGTGCCACCACGCCCAGCCCAGGAAATATTTTCATATACTCCCAATTCTTTAAAGAGCCTGTAGTGGTATGTATAAAAAATAATTTCAAGATTAGCAATACTAGATGTTCAATTACTGTCAGTTGGTAACAATATGTTGTTCCTAGTATAGATGTCAAAGTTCTTAATTTTTCCTCTATTGAGATTGGAATCCTGCTGCTATAGGATCTATAGATCTGGAATGTCCCCCAAAGGCCCATGTGTTGAGGGCTTGGTCATCAGGTGGTGGCACTGCTGGGCAGTGGTGGATCATGGGGAGGTGGGTCACTGGGAGGCATGGGGACATTGTGACCCCAGGCCCTTCTCTTTCTTTTTTCCTGGCTGCCATGAGGTAAAAAGGTGTACTCAACATGTATTTCTGCCACGATGTACCGCCTTGCCAAAGGCAGAAAAGCAACAGAGCCAAGTGACCATGGACTGAAACCATGAGCCAAAATGAAGTTTTCCTTCTTTTTTTTTTTTTTTGGTACTGGGGGTTGAACCCAGGGGTGCTCTACCACTGAACTATATCCCCGACCCTTTGTGTGTATGGTACTGGGGATTGAACCCAGAGGTGTTCTACTTCAAAGCTGTATCCCCAGCACTATTTTTTATTTTTATTTTGAAACAGGGTCTCTCTAAGTTGCCAAGCCTGACCTTAAACTTGCAATCCTCCTCCCTTAGCCTCCTGAGTGCTGGGATTACAGGTGTGTGCCACCGCACCTAGCTCCCAACACTTTTTATATTTACTTATTTATTTTTTTTAGTGATACTGAGGATTGAACCCAGGGACTTTCTACCTCTGAGCTATACCCCAGTGCTATTTTATTTTGAAACAAGATCAAACTAAATTGCTGAGGGCCTTGCCAAGTTGCTGAGGCTGGCTTCCAACCTGTGCTCCTCCTGTCTCATCCTCCTAAGTACTGGGATTACAAGCATGCGCCACCACACCTGGCTTATTTTTTATTTTGAGACAGGGTCTCACTTAGTTGCCCAGGCTGGCCTCAAACTTGCCTTTTGCCTCAGCCTTCTGAGCAGCTGGATTACAGGGGTGAGCCACCATACCTGGTAAATTTTCCTTAAATTGATTTATATCAGGTATTTGTTACAGTGATGGAAAGTGGACTATACATTTGCCTTTAGGTTTATATATCTATAGGCTCATAACACCTTTAGTATGCATTTCTTTTCTTTTTTTTGGCAGTACTGGGGATTGAACCCAGGGGTATTCTACCTCCAAGCTACACCCCCGGCCCTATTTTTTAATTCTTTATTTTGAAACAGGGTCTCACTAAGTTGCGGAGGGCCTCACTAAGTAGCTGAGGCTGGCCACGAACCCGGATCCTCCGGTCTCAGCCTCCCAAGTA
>PVJS01040983.1:0-18176 GCA_004027185.1 Glis glis
GCCCTATTTTTTATACTTTATTTTGAAACCAGGTCTCACGAAGTTGTGGAGGGCCTCACTAAGTAGAGAGAGAGAGAGAGAGAGAGAGAGAGAGAGAGAGAGAGACAGACAGGGAGAGAGAGAGAGAGAGAGAGAGTGAGAGAGAGAGAGAGCTGAGGCTGGCCGCGAACCCAGATCCTCCGGTCTCCGCCTCTCAAAGTACTGGGATTACAAGCGTGCGCCACCACGCCCAGCTACTTTTGTGCTACTTTTAAAAACTCATGACACTTTGCTTATTTATAAGCAAAAATAATGATAAAAAAGCATAAATAAGGATGATAAAGATTTCATGAAATGTGCTCTCTGGAACAACAGCCGTCAGGAACGCTCCAGGGTGTGAGATGTGCGAGCGTATGTGTGTCCAGGAGTTTCCCAGGACCACGATGGTAACTTGAGTGAGACAGTCACCTGGCGGACAGATCTAGAGGGTGCCGAACCTCAGTAATTAAGATAGCTGTGTGTGTGTGTGTGTGTGTGTGTGTGTGTGTGTGTGTGTGTTTTACTGGGGGATTAAACCCAGGGTCATTTTACCTCTGAGCTAGACCCCCCCCCCGGTCCTATTTTATTTTTTATTTTGAAGCAGGGTCTCACTAAGTTGCTGAGAGCCTCGCTAAGTTGCTGAGGCTGGCCTCAACCCTGCGATCCTCTTGTCTCAGCCTCCCAAGAACTGGGGTGACAGGTGTGTGCGCGACCACACCCGGCTCAGAAATGCTTTTTGTTTTTAATCTCCTTGAGGCGTCTTTGACCCCATTGATCTCAACAGTCTACTCCTTCCAGCTTGGATCCTTTTAGGATAGAGAATTAGGCCACAGGTTTGTGCCATCCATGCGCACTAGGAAGAGCAGCAGAAGCCGGGCGTGGTGGCGCACGCTTGTAATCCCAGTACTTGGGAGGCTGAGACCGGAGGATCTGGGTTCGCGGCCAGCCTCAGCTACTTAGTGAGGCCCTCCGCAACTTAGTGAGACCCTGTTTCTAAATCAAGAATAAAAATCGGGCTGGGGGTGTAGCTTGGAGGTAGAATGCGGCTGGGTTCAAGCCCCAGTACCACAAAAAAAGAGAAATGCACATTCTCGGGCCCTGCCCCAGATGCTGGGATCGGGAACCTTGGGGGTAGGGTCCAGGACCTGCGTTTCACGAACCCTCTTGGGGACTCGGATGCCTGTTCAAGTGTGAGACCCGCCGCTCGCTCTAAGCTACCTGGAACTCCTTTCCAAGAGGGTCACCGCCGATCACCTTAGTTATCGTCAGTGTCCCTGTGCGCTGGCCGTGCGCCAGGCTCGTGCTGCAGGCTTTACCTGTGTACCTCCGTGAGATCCCCACAAACCTACGGAGCAGGCGCTGTGGTGTTCATCCCCGATCTGCCTCCGTCTGAGGAAACTGATGCACAGAGATGTCAACTTACAAAACATTGCACAGCAATTAAAAGGCAGAGCTCGCTCTAAAACCGAGATCTCTCTGTTGGAAGCTTGTCAAATAGGTACTATCTCTGTGTTCCAAACCGTGTTATATACTTGCCGTCGTGGATAGATCTAACCGCCCACCCCAAAGCACTGGGGAAGGGGAAGGGCTGGCCTTATGTGAGGTCATGGGGCCAGCCCTGGCCGCTCAGCTCAGCTGGGCTTCGAGCTCCCTGTCGCCCAGGTGCCACCGTCTCTGCACAGTGGTGCGCACATGGTTTTACTATTCCCCAGGGAATTGCAGCTGCAGAGAAGGCCAAAAGTCACCAGCATAAACCGTTCCCTTCCCAGCTGGGGACTGGCTCCCCCTGTCCCCTTACCTGTGCTCAGCGCCCACCCTGTGCCAGCTAAGAGCCGCCCCCTCTCATAGCCACAGCGAGAATCATGAGCCCGTCCTCTGCGCTAACAGAACCGTAGAGCTTGTAGTCAGTTTACAAAAGGGGAAACAGAGGCCAGGAGGGGCTGGGGAGATTCCCTGGGTACCCAGCGAGGTTTTGCAGGGAGGGTCTCCCAGCCCTGCCCCCAATAAGTGCCTTTTTCTGAGCCCAGAGCCCCAAAGTCTAAACCCTTCCACCGCGGGAGAGGCTCCAGCACTCTGCGGTTTCCACTCCTCTTCTGCAAACGGGGCTTTGCATTTTCTCCTAAATTCCTTGCAGCTGTCAGGTAGGAGAGCCCCGATAAGGATTTCCCCAGCGTGGGGGAGAAACATTGACCAGAGGCAGCCCGACGCACCAGGCTCCCCCCGACGCTGTCCCACCATATGGAATATATTGTGGTCGGGGGGAAATATATTTTAAGAATTTCTCCTGCATCTTTTCACATACATTCTACCAAGGATTACTACAGGTGTCAGGAAAACGGGGCTCGTGCTCTCTCTCCCCGGGAGGAGCGGGCAGACGTTGCTGGCGGAGTCAGCCCCAGGGCGGTGGGAGCCAGACACATCTCAGCCAGGGCCGGGGACCCAAACTCTCCAGGTCCCGAGATTCTTTGCGTCTCTGTGTTTTCTGGTGCGTGTGCTCATGGCGGGATGTTAGCGATGACGATGAGCGTTTATTAAGGGCTGGGCATCAGCACGTGGGCCCCGAGCAGATACGGTTTCCTCCTACCCTCTTGTGCGTTCATTCAAATCCCTCTTTTGTTTCTGGTCTGCCTTCCCCCAGGAGGGTAGCGGTTTCCCCCAGTTTCTAGAATATCTGCTTTCAGTTTGCTGGTGCTCAGCACGTATTTGATGCACGGATGGGGTAACGTTTTCACATTTACTCTATCACTTAATGTGGATGACATCCCAATTGGCTAGGAACCCAATAGGTGAGAGGAATGGAGTGCTCAGAGAGGTTAAGTAACTTGACGTAGGTCCCACAGCTTGAATGTGTGAACACGGGGCTATGTAATGCCATGCCTCATGTTTTCTTTTCCTTTTTTTTTTCTTTGTGGTACTGGGGATGGAACCCAGGGGCATTCTATCTCTGAGCTACACCCCCAGTCCTATTTTATTTTAGGGTCTCACTAAGTTGCAGAGGGCCTTGCTAAGTTGCGGAGGCTGGCCATGAACCTGAGATCCTGCTGTCTCAGCCTCCCAAGTACTGGGATTACAAGTGTGCACCACCATGCCTTGCTCTTAATAGTTCAGGGAAAGTGCTCCAGGAGGAGGAGTCTGGGTGGGCACCCTAGTGCCTAGTGTACACTGATCATGTGATTCCTAAACCACAGCTGATTGGACCAGAGGACTGAATTATGAGGAAGCTGGTCAGACCATGTGACATGTCAGCCAGGGCAAAAGTCCACTGTGGATCAAGATGACATGGTGGTTGCATGCCTATAATCCCAGTACTTGGGAGGCTGAGACAGGAGGATCATAGGTTTGAGGACAGCCTCAGTAAATTAGCGAGACCCTCAGCAACCTAGTGAGACTCTGTTTCATGATAAAAAATGAAATAAAGTCAGGCTGGGGGTGTAGCTTGGAGGTAGAATGCCTCTGAGTTCAATCCCTAGGACCCAAAAACAAATAAGTAAAAAATAAAAAAACAGTGAACTGTGAAATGGCCACAGCAATGAGCTAGTACCTTCTTTGTGTTAAGTAAATATTTTTAGTGTAGCTTTTAATTCCTCTACTGATGTTTTTACTATATTTTTGAGAGGTTTTTGGTAGTTGTTCTTGGGGTTATGATATGATCTTAATTTATTACAATGTCCTTCAGGTTAATATTAATTCAATTCCTGTAAAATAGAAAAAGCTTGCTCCAATAGAGTCCCATTTCTCCCCCTCCTCTGTGCTCAGTCCTTTGAGGTCTGCTCTGAAATGGAAAATAGATGTAAAACCATCATAAAGTTGTTAAAATATATTGAGCATTTCTGCAAACCAGCTCTATGCTAAGCATCTCTCATGGGTGGTAACATTTAAGCTTTTTCTTTTTTGGTACTGGGGACTGAATGTAGGCACGTTCTACCTCCGAGCTACACCCCCAGGCCTTTTCTATTTTTTTTTTTTATTTTGAAACAGGGTCTCGCTAAGTGGTTGAGAGTCTCACTAAGTTGCTAAGGCTGGCCTCGAACCTGCGATCCTCCTATCTCGGCCTCCCAAGTACTGGGATTACAGGCATGTGCCACACAACTGGCTAACATTTAATCTTAAAAATGAATAAAGCCTGAGCCATGACGTGAAGCCACCATGAGCTTCATTATAAGGGTGGGAAAATAAAGTCTAGGAGAGTTCGAGACATTGTCTCAAGGGAGCGCCATTAGCAAGGGGTAGAAATGGACTTCGAACCCATGGAGTATGATTCTTGACAACCTTCACTTGAGCTGAGTGTGGTGGCGCACGCCTGTAATGCCAGTACTTGGGAGGCTGAGACAGGAGGGTCACCGGTTTGCAGCCAGCCTCAGCAACTTAGTGAGACCCTGTTTCAAAACAAAAATAAAATAAAATAGGGCTGGGATTGTAGCTTAGTGGTAGAACACTCCTGAGTTCAATCCCTAGCACCACAAACAAACAAACAAACAAACAAACAGACAAACAAACAAACAACCTTCATTCAGACAAAAGTATTTCGGGCTGGATTAGAGGGTAGTGAGTCCAGATTTGCTCTGTGGGTAAGAGACGAGGAATTCAGGGTTGAGCTCTGTACCTGGAGCTGTTCGACATGTCTACAATATGTTTCCTGTGGGTGCTGCGAGGTCTGGCCATGAGGTCGTGCTGGAGGAGGACCGAGAACAAAAGAACAAAGAAAGAGAGACGCCCCTGACCATGGCCCTGCCCCAGATGACCTGGCCACTCGCACACCAACCAGCAGCTCACACGACTACTCCTGTACCCCCTTCCTTGCCCCATAAAAAGCCCCGAGCCTGTAAGGAGGCGGCTTCTGACTCTCGTGGGCTCTCCCCGGTCAGATGCCTCCTTCCAGGTTTTATCCCTAAATAAAGCCCATTCCCTGCTGTCGGGCTGTGTTTTCTTTGCTCCCCCATAGACCCCAACATTTCCCTCTTCCTTTCTGAGCAGCACTTAGTCCAGGAGCTGGTCAATACTCACATCACCAGGGCTGGGGAGTGGTGTCACAGATGTGTCCCGTACCCGGCACAGGGGACCCTCACCCCCACTCACTACTGACCCTGCACCCTCTCCTCCGAACCTCTCCCTGCACGTTCACTTGGAAGACATTGGATGGTCCCAGCACAAGCATTACAGAGGCAGTCAAGCTGGGTGTGATGGCACACGCCTGTAATCCTAGTACCTGAGAGGCTGAGACAGGAGGATCGCAGGTTCGAGCCAGCCTTGTCAACTTAGCAAGACCCTCAGCAACCTAGTGAGACCCTGTTTCAAAAGAAAAACTGAAAAGGAGCAGGCCTGGTGGCACATGCCTGTAATCCCAGTACTTGGGAGGCTGAGCTAGGAGGATCACAGGTTCAAGGCCAGCCTCAGCAATTTAGCGAAACCCTGTTTTAAATAAAAAAATTTAAAAAGGACTGGGGGTGTAGCTTGGCGGTAGAATGCCTCTGGGTTCAATCCCCAGTACTACAAAAGAAATAAATATATGAATAAATGAATAAATACACAGTAAATAAAAGCCGGGCATGGTGGCGCACGCTTGTAATCCCAGTACTTGGGAGGCTGAGACCGGAGGATCCGGGTTCGTGGTCAGCCTCAGCAACTTAGTGAGACCCCCTGCAACTTAGTGAGACCCTGTTTCAAAATAAAGATCAAAACATAGGGCTGGGGGTGTAGCTTGGAGGTAGAATGCCCCTGGGTTCCATCCCTAGTACAGTAAAAAAAAAAAAAAAAGTAAAAATACAGAGGCAGCCAAGTGCAAACTTGAATATTTTTCCATCTTTTCACTGAGCCTGAACTAATGGGTCAGTCCTAAGTGACGGGGATCAATATTCGTCCCCTGGTCCCCGAGAGCCCCGGGGAGCCTGCTTCAATCTCCTCCTTCTATTTAACCCTCCCTGGAGCCTTGGCACGGAGCATGCAGGAGGACTCCCTAGCAGGAGGAGCATGCAGGAGGACTCCAAGGGGCGGAAGCACCTCTGTGTTCCCCTCCCCAGGTCTCCAGCCGAGACAGCTTCCCCCTCGGTCTGCTTTGAATCACTGCCGGGCACAGACGGGGAGTGAGGCTTCCCCCTAACCAGCAGCAGAACTTGATTCAGGGCTGATTCGCATCTTGGAGTCCTTCCACGAACTCTTTCTCCTCCCCTGAATCCAGCAAGTCAATAAATAGAATGGTGAGGGAGGTGTTGATGGCTCCGACCGCAACCCTGAGGACTCTTCCCACACCCCATTGCCTTGTCCCCCCTGGAGACAGATCTGTCAGTGAACCTGCTCTGAGAATTTGCAAGCGCGGTCTTCTTGGCTCTCAAACCCTTTTTCAATTATGATCAAACAGATCCCTCTAATCTCGTTTTAAAAGTGAGTACGTGACCGAGCCAGAATTCAAACACGAGTTGTCTGGCTCCGGCGTTCAAGTCCTGTCTTGCTGGGACCCGTTACAGCCCATCGTGGGGCTCTGCTAGCGCTCCCAAGTGATGTTGATGACTGTTCTAGCAAGCCCACCCTGACAGCAGGGAGGGGACTGCGTCTTACAGAGAGACAGGAAGCAGCATTCCAGGAGAAAAGGGAACCAAGAGATGATCGGATGTCAAAATAGAAGAAACAGAAATGGAACTCTCTGTCGCCACCCGCCACAGACAGATGCCCTGAGAACATCTTTCCTCTTTCTCAGCAAAAACGTCCTAACTTAAGCCAGGGGTGGTGGCTCATGCCTGTAATTCTAGTGTGTGGGAGACTGAGACAGGAGGATCGCAGATTGGAGGCCAGTCTCAGCAACTTAGCAAGACCCTCAGCAACTTAGCAAGACCCTGTTTCAAAAGAAAAAATAAAAAGGGTTGGGGGGTGTAGCTCAGAGGTAGAATACTACTGGGATCAATTCCTAGTACCAAAAAAATCCTGACTTAGTTTGATATCTGAATTAATCAGCATATAAATTCAACAGCTGATACAAAGACCCATATTGAAACCCACTGAAACCAAAGAGCTTATTTCTCTCTCCTGTATGGTCAAGGGCTCTGGGCTGCAAAGGGAGTTCCATGGTGTCACATGGTCAGACTCGGTCTAACTTCTCACATCCAATTGGTAGACAATGAGTCACATGGCCACAACCGACTGCAAGGGATGCTGGGAAATGTAGTCATTAAAGGACCATATTCCTAGCTAGTCTTGGTGAATCCCTTACTAAAGGAAGGAGAGGGGAACAGATAGTGGGAGACAAATAGTCATTTCTGTCACAGGGCAATTAGTATTCAAATAATTGTCAGGGCCATATATTATACTTTATACATACGTGTGTGTGCGCGCGCGCATTATATCCAGTTGTCCCTTGGTATCTGTGGGTTCCAGGACCCTCCTCCTACATCAGATTTGTGGATGCTCCAGTCCTTTATATGAAATGCCATAGTATTTGCATATGACCTATGCACATCCTCCTAAATATTTTAAAGAATCTCTAGATGACTTATATTACCTACTACAACGCCAAGGGTATGCACATACTTGTTATCCTGCACTTTTTAGCTGTTCTCCTATACTGTTTATTTCTTCAATGACAAGAAAAAGAAGTCTGTACATGTTCAGTACAGATGAAATTTTTTTTTCCAAATATTTTCAGGCCATGTTTGGTTGAATCCTTGAATGTGGAACCCACACATAATGGAAGACCAGTTGTCCTGGGGATTGAACCCAGGGGCACTCTACCTCCGCGCCACACCCCCAGCCCTTTTTATGTTTTGTTTTGAAACAGTGTCTGGCTAGGTTGCCAAGGGTCTCACTAAGTTGCTAAGGCTGGCCTTGAACCTGCAATCTTCCTGTCTCAGTCTCCCAAATACTAGGATCACAGGCATGCACCACCGTGCTCGGCCCAGTGATGACATTTTTGTGGCTGTTGTTGCAATCCTACCTCCTGCAACTCACCCCGGTTCACTACCCAGAGCTCTCTCTAACAGGTCCCATCTGAAGAGGAGGATTCTGGGAAATGTAGTTCCAGAGCAATCACGTTGTCCCTTGCAAGTGGAGAGCCACGGCCACTCCCAATTCTGAAGCATTGAACAGGGACCTGGTGCTAAGTGAATATTGACACACCTGCAAGGAGCCGTAGATAGAGAGACTCAACGGATGGACAGCAACCCTGCAGTCAGGGAACTGGAGGAGCTGCGAGAAGTAACACCCTGATTTTATTTTTCTCCTTCCCTCTGAACTTCTGCGAAGAAAAGTTTAATGTGTTGCACAGAGTCAGCCTGCAGGGACACGGCAGAAGGCAGGAGGGTGGAGAGACCATCTTTGGTGGCACATGGAAGCTATTGGGTACATTAAACAGACATAAACAGACATAAAAAGCCTTTGCAAGAGCCCACCGTGCTGTGTTAATCAGCTGAGACAGGAAAATCCCCAAATCACTTGAAGGAAAGAGGCTGAGTCTATTAAATAGATCCCAGCCACCAGCCCCACGCCCTGGCTGCTACTCACTCCCCTTCCAACTGGCCGGTTAGTCTGCTGCCAAGTTCAAATGGATGATAACACAGATTTTGGAGCTGTCTGTTGGAAGAATGGGAGGAAGAGCATGTGCAAAGGTCCTGAGGTAAGGAAACGCTTGGAGTACTTGGGGAATTCAAAGACAAGAGGCCGAAGGGCAAAGCGGCTCTGGGACATGGTTGCATAGGTAGAGAGTAAATAATGCAAATCCTTGTGGGTCACGGTAAGGAGTTGAGATTAATCTCTCTGTCCACGAACGGGAGAGGTTGGGGGGAGGATTGTTCTAGAGTCAAGTGATTGAATATAAGACTGTCATTTAAAATCATGTGATAGAAAAATATTTAATGATATGGGAAAATATCTGTAATATATGAGAAAATGAAAAGAACAGCTGCAAAAGATTATGTGCAATTTGATCTCATTTATGCCCAAAACATGACTTTGTACAGTCATAGAAAAAAAATCTTAGAAGGATATATATCAAAATGTTACAGTGGCCCTTATAGCACGGCGTGATTATGGGTCAATTATATATTCCTTTGTACTTGTCTGTTTCTCAAGTTTTCTGTTTGGAACACACACGTATTTATGTTTATCTGTAGCATCTCTCTAAGTATATTTAGCTCTATCATCTATCTCTATGTGTATATTTGACTGTGTGTATGTATATGTATATCTGGGTTAGTCAGCTTTCCGGTACTATAACAAATACCCGGGATAAATCAACTTATAAAGAGAAAAGGTTTGTTTTGGCTCATAGTTGTGGAGATTTCAGTCCACGAGGGATTGACCCCCTTGCTTTGGGGCCTGCCGTGAGGCAGCTCATCATTTTTATATGAAAAATAAACTTTAATCATATTCCGGTCACTGGATTTAGGAGTCTTTTTTTTATTAAAGTGGTTTGACCTTGGTCTTACTTCATGTATCTACTTTCCTTAGTTTATAGAGGAATCGTTGGTGTTATTATAAAATATTCCTGCTTTCTTTAACCTCTTTTTGGTTGCAGTCCTAACCACAGTTGGAAAGGTATCCATTTTGTAAAATACCCTTAGGGAAAGGGCCTTAGGGAAAGGTGTTCCTGGTCCACCTTGAGCTAAGCCTCTTAAGAGGTTTGGTTCTTCCTGGGAGTTTCAGACACACGCAACTGAGCCAGATCTTCCCCCCATGGCTGTCCGGGCCCCACTTTGAAGCAGGCGTAGGTTTTGCTTCGCCACCTTTCCAAGTACTCGTTTATCTTCCGTGTGTGTGGAAGCCAGGAAGTGGCCCTTGCGGACGCTTCCTAATCCCAGAAGGAGAATTTGTTCTTTCTTCCTTCCAGCTTTCAAATCTCACCCCAAAAAAAGGACAGCCTCTATTTTTAAACCGGAACCTGAAACCTCTGCACCTCTGGGTGGGGCGGGGCGGCGTTGCTGGCTCAGGCCAAGTTTTGGCTGGGATAAGTTTTGAAATTTCTTTTCGTTAGCTTATTTGGCTTATTAATTTTTTTTCTTTAAAAATGGGCACATATATATATTTTTTTCCACCACAGGGACTCCTGGAAGCTAAAGAAGAATTACTTTTTTTTATGCATAACCCTGTCTTTATTAGAGTGTGGGCAGCTCGGATTTAATTTCCTTGGGGGAAACAGGGCCTGCCATGGAACTGGACGCTATTACAGGGTGGAGCGCAGAACTCCTGCAAAGGACTGTGGGAGGCTAGGATTTCTAATCCAGTTGAGCTAGTGTGTGTGTGTGTGTGTGTGTGTGTGTGTGTGTGTGTGTGTTTTACTGGGGATTGAACCCAGGGGGCATTCTACCTCTGAGCTACACCCCCAGCCCTATTTTATTTTAGTTTTTAATTTTGAAACAGGGTCTCACTAAGTTGCGGAGAACCTCGCTAAGTTGCTGAGGCTGGCCTTGAACCTGCGATCCTCTGGTCTCAGCCTCCCAAGTACTGGGATTGCAGACGCGTGCCACCACGCCGGGTGTGAGCTGCTCCTCAGTGTTGCATGTACCGCGTGCTCTATGCGGAGGGAAACTGGGAGGTTGACGGACGGCGTGGACTGCAGGGCTCTCACGCGACGCATGCACATGCCTCATGCTTTGCACAATTAGCAAAAGGAAGGAAAAAGGCCAATTTCTCTTCCCCCTCTCACTTCCTCTCCATCATACTTTCCCTCCTGTCAGTTGTGGCCTCGGGCATTTTTTTTGGGTTCCCATTAGGAGGAAGTTGAACTGGTAATATGTTTAGTTTTGGTTTTGTGGTATATTTTTCTGTGGTTTGCAGTTATTCTGGGTGTAGTTAAGCTATTGCCCGGCTGTCTCAGGCTTCTAGAACTAGGGCTACTCCCCGATCGGGACATGAACACCTTCTTTTTCACCTGGTCCCAGAAATAAATGGCAAGTGGAGGGAAATGCTTGGTAGAGAGAAATTGGGATTCTCCACCATGAATAAGAGCTAAGAAAATAATTGTTATAGGTAGATACAGAGCATCAGCCCTCCAAAACTGTGTGTGTGTGGGGGCATATTCTACAGTGTGTCAGGCAGTTTATTAATAAAAATACTGTATTTGGGCCGGGGGAGTGTACTGGGGATTGAACCCAGGGGAATTCTACCTCTGAGCTATACTCCCAGCCCTTTTTTAATTTTTAATTTTGAAACGGGATCTCGCTAAATTGCCGAGGCTGTCCTCGAACCTGCGATCCTCCTGTCTCAGCCTCCCAAGGACTGGGATTACAGCTAAAATAAATACTGTATTTTAGTAGATTTGGTATCGTTTGTGTCCATCAGCTTTTGAGAATTTGTTATGATTGCTTTTCTCATGCTAAGGAAATGCTCGTATTCATAGGTAACTTTGCATCTATATTTTTGTTTTCTTTTCCTTATGTGGGCCCCCTACATAGTGTAAGCATCACACCTCACAACCCCAGGATCTGCCCCTGGCTACGGGGAAGGCGTAGCAGTGACAGAGGAAGAGAAACTAGCGAGACAGCCTCCGGCATCGTGTTGACGGGAACGTTAATTTGGCTGCAGAGTAGACTGATACTTGAAGAATTCTCCATATCTGCAAATGAAAAACCATGACCTTTGGGCCAAATCCAGCTTGCTTTCTTTCTTTCTTTCTTTCTTTCTTTCTTTCTTTTATTTTTGGTATTGGAGGCTGAACTCAGGGGCATTCTACCTCTGAGCTACACCCTCAGCCCTATTTTTAATTTTTTTTATTTTTTTGAGACAGAATCTCACTAAGTTGCTAAGGCTGGCCTCAAACCTGCGATCCTCCAGTCTCAGCCTCCCAAGTACTGGGATTATGGGCGTGTGCCACCATGCCCGGCTTGCTGTCTGTTTTTGTAAATAAAGTTTTATTGGATTACACCATGCTCATTTGTTTGCATATTGTCTTTGGCTGCTGTCTAGTATAACGGCAGAGTCGATTAGTTACAACCCAAACTCCCTGGTGTGCAAAACTTAAAATCTATACTACCTGGCCTTTTACAAAGACAGCAGACCCTGCACCATACCATAGCCTCCTTACACAGGGAAAAAGACAGGTCGAGCTCCCAAGAGGGTCGCTCAATGTCTTGTCCAATAGCCGTCATGCGAAGTCATGTCTCTCTCATGGGCCACCCTCAGGTCAGGCAATGGCCCACTAAAATCACCCTTTTCCAGTCCGGGCTGGGTTCTGTTCTTCCTCTCCTGCTCAAGAACTTTCGATGGCTCCCCAGTGCCCACAGGACTTTAGCCAGCTTCCATCCCAGTCTGTGCTCAGACTCCATCCCAGCCCAATCATAGTATCCCCCTACCTTTTTATATGTTCTCTCTTCTGACCCCAGAGGTCACTATGGACTTTTATGTCTCAGTCTCCATTGGCCATAGGAAGAAAGTTAGGGGGCTGGGGTCAAGCCAGGACTGCCTGACTTTAAAATCTGCCTGCTTAGCCACCACCACTTACAGCATCCTGAGCTGAGCTGGGGACATGAGCACCCAGAGAAAGACTACACTTCCCAGACTCCTTTGCAGCCATTCATGACCATGTGACTAAGTTCTGCCCAATGGGCTGTGAGGAGTGAAATGCAACTTCCTGGTTGAGCCATCAAGGAGCAGGGACCCATCTCTACATCCTCCTTGCCCTTTTCCTGAGTGAGCAGTCGTGTTCGCAGCTCAGGGTGGGGAAGCCAGATGTTGGGAGCACAGGGAAATGCAGTGTAAAGAGTCTGGGTCTCTCTCCCACCCTGAGGAGCCTCCCCACAGCCCCACATCCCTTAGTCTCAAACCATTATAGGGGTGAGAAATAAATTTTGTCTAAGCCTCAATTATTTTGGCTATTGCTATCATTGCAGAACCTCTTTCCTGACCTTCCATGGTTACTTTCAGGATTTATTGTTTTGTTTTATTTTTGCTACGCTTGGGATTGAACCAAGGGGCATTCTACCTCTAAGTTACATCCCTGAGTCCTATTTTATTTTATTTGGAAACAGGATCTTGCTAAGTTGCAGACAGCCTCGACAGTCCTCGAACCTGCGATCCTCCTGTCTCAGCCTCCCACATGCTGGGATTACAGGCCCGTGCCACCACGCCTGGCTCTTTTTATTTATTCATTTTTCATTTTGAAACAGATCTCATGAAGTTGCTGAGGGCCTCTCTAAGTTGCTGAGGCTGGCTTAGAAGCGATCCTTCTGTCTCAGCCTCCCAAGTACTGGGATGACAAGCGCGTGCCACCACGCCCGGCTATTCACAGCAATTTTGATGTTGTTCTCTTGTTCTGTTTTTTGTTTTTGCGATGGATTCAGGGGGATGCTGGTGGAATGGTTCCCTGGCCTGGGAAGTCTTTGGAAGTTACTGGCGGGGCAAGGAAACGGACTCCCCAGTCTCCCGCAGCCTCCTGGGAGCAGCCAGGGCTCCATACTCAGGAACGTGGGCAACTCTCAAAGCAGCAGCTTTTGGAGCACACCGTTTCGTCCAGCGCTCATTCCTCCAGCAGGGGCCAAATAAACAGGGTCGGCTGTTTCCATCGCAACTTCACGCTTCGCAGGAAGGAAGTTGGAGCTTGGACAGGTTTTTCCCAGGGCGGGGGAAAAAAAGGAACAGGCTATTTTGAACCCTTCTTGGAGTGGATTAGGTTGGCTCCTTCTAGGCTGGGATTAATAAGTGTCATGCTTCAGGATAAATGGGCTGGGGATTTGCCTCGCTGACGCTCTGGCTGCCTTTTGGCGGTTCCCGGGCCCTCCTGCCCCACCGGGGTCAGTGAAGTGTGGCGCTAAGTGGAGCTGTGCGGGAAGACTGACTCCTCCCGCGAAGGCTTCTCCAGCCCTGCCTCACATTGACCCGCAAGAAATGAACGAGGCTGGCTTAAGTGCTCCCTTCTCCCTCCCCAGTCCTCCTTTATGGGGAAAGAACAGCTGGCCCTATAAAAATAATTGGAGCTACAATTTATGTTGACTGAGTTTCAACTTCTAAATTTTTCACAGCGCTTGGTGGACAAAGCCAAGAACAGGGTCACCCCCTCCTCCCTGCCCTCATTTCCTTAGCAGAGTTTGGGAATGGAATTATCTTGGAAAAAAGCAGAATATGGGAAATTTATTAGCATCTCAGTATGAATCGAACCCTCAACTCCCGGCTTCCCAGGTAGGGGAACGTGCCCGTTTTGCTCAAGTCCCAGAGATGTGGAGACCCTTGTTACCGTCATATTTAAAGACCGAAGCCAGGTGTGGTGGTGCATACTTGAAATCCCAGTAGGCTGAGACAGGAGGATTACGGGTTTGAGGCCAGCCTCAGCAATGTAGCGAGGCCCTCTACAACTTAGCAAGACCCTGCTTCAAAAAATAAAATAAAATAAAATAGAGCTGGGGGTGTAGCTCGGAGAGAGAATGCCCCTGGGTTCAATCCCCAGCACCACACACAAACACACAAAAATAAATAAATAAATAAATAAATAAATAAATAAATAAATAAATAAATACTGAGATATGCCAGGCATGGTGGTGCACGCCTATAATCCCAGTACTTGGGAAGCTGAGACAGGAGGATTACAGATTTTAGACCAGCCTCAGCAATTTAGCGAGACCCTCAGCAACTTACAGAGACCTTCAGCAACTTAGCAAGAGCCTGTTTCAAAATAAAAAATAGAAAGGGCTGGGGATGTAGCTTGGAGGTAGAATGCTCCTGATTCAATCCCCAGTGACACACACACACACACACACACACACACACACCTCTAAAGACTGAGATGTACCCAGACTTGATCAGTATACACTGATATTTCAACATCTGTGTGTTGAACTATCATACTGTACCCCATAAATAGTATATTTTTTCATGCTAATTAAAAATTAACGGGATTGATTTAGGCTCATGGAGGTGCTCAGCATATTGTTTGGCCTACAAAGTTTGTCGAATGAAAAATAACATTTCATTTGGGGTTACAGAAGGAAAAGATGTGCCGTGCATTGAATCATTTGAGGGGAATTTAATGAGGCCACCATTCATAAAGGCGTGAGTAGGATGTAGAGATACTGTGTTATTACTATTTCTACTATAATAGAAAAATTGGGGGTACAAAAAAGGAGAGGATGTAGCAGTTATTTGAATAAGAAGGAGAAACCCATATTTCAAGAAATAGTAATAAACCGGGCATGATAGCACATGCCTGTCATCCCAGTACTTGGGATGCCGAGACAGAAGGATCTCAGGTTCGAGGCCAACCTCAGCAACTTAGACCCTGTTTCAAAATAAAAAATTAAAAAGGGCTGGGGGTGTAGCTCGGAGGTAGAATGCCCCTGGGTTTAATCCCCAGTACCAAAAACAAACAAAAAACAAAACCCAAATAATAATAGAAATAGTAATAGAAAATCTTGGGGTGTAAATGGATGCAAGCACGTAGCAGTTGTTGGAACAGGAAGGAGAAACTCTTGTGCAGATGGCTGCTTGAGAGGGACTGGACCCATGGTGGAGGTCACGTCCAGCCCAAGGCAAACACCCAGAGCTGATACTCCACCCTAACTCCACTTCTACTTTCCTACTTCCTGCTGGGGATCCCCAGTAGCTGAACCCAAACAGAAGCCAGCCTCTATGGGAGTCCATTGGTGCAGTCCTCAGGACCTGCCTTTGGGGCACAGAACCGCAGAGCAGGGTGCGGAGTGAACCTCCAGGGCACATGGAAGAGATCCGCCACAAGCAGGTCTCAGCAACGCCCAGACATCATTAGAATTTCTAGAAACGACTACCGCTCAGCAGAACCCCTCCTAGCATGATGTTGTGTTCGGGGCTGGAAAACCAATGGAAACAATAATAGGTAATCATTATTGAGTACTTTCTTTTAATACTTTGGATTTATAATGTCCCCCCAGCCCTCACGGAAACAAGGTGGCAATGTTGGAAGTGAGGCTTGGTTGCTAACAAAGGGTCCCTGGGGGTGTGGCCTTGGGGATTATATAAAGTCCTTCCCCCCACTGCTCTCTCTTTGCTTCCAGCCCCCACACCCCATGATGCGAGAGTATAGCTTTGCGCTCTCCTTCTCTCTGCTTCCTGCTGCCATGCCCTGAGCTCCGCAGACCCAGCCTGACATGGATTGAACCCTGAAAGCTCCCGGAACTGTGAACAAATAAATCTTCCTGCCTCTAAGGTGTGTGGTCAGTTGTTATGGATGACAACAATTAGAATGTTGACCGAGACATTACTGTATTTAAACATTGGGCCAGATGTTGTACCCACACTATCTCAGCTAATGTTCACCCAAATCGACAGGGTAAGCATGCTTCTCGCCTTGGTGTTACAGAAAAGGAAACAGGCATAGAGAGATGAAATGAGATGCCCAAATTCCATAGGCTTAGCCAGTGTCGCCGTGGACTCCCTGGGGAGCTGACTCTGTGATAGAGTTTGGTAGGCAGGGGTTTTATTAGGGGGTGCTCTAACTGCTTGTGGGAGGGAGGGGATGGTTGCAAGGGAAACTGGAAGAGGAGCTGTGACTGAGGCTCAAAGCCTGGGTTGGCTGCATGGAAAGTTCTGGAGCTGAAATGGTCTTTAATGTGGTCTCAAGCTGGGCCCAAATGGCTGAGCCTGTTTATCCCTGCTGCCAGTAGTCATTAACTGTGGGCCACTTCCAAGGAGGACGTGACCATGAGCCAGGCAGCTGTCTGCACCGATGTGACCTCTGAAGAGACTGGCGGTGGAAGCATCTGTGCAGCCAGCCATCCCTCCAAGCAGCGATGACATTCACCATCCACCTTCGCAAGGGATGCAGCCAAAGTCCGCTCCCCGGAGACAGTGTTGAGGACATTGTAGTGACTTGGATTTAGACTGTTCCCCGGCCCTCAGGGAAACAAGGCAGCCATGTTGGAGGCGGGTCTTGGTTGCCAAGGAGGGGTCCCTGAGGGCGTGGCCTTGGGGGGTTATATAAGTCTCTTCCTCCCTCTGCTCTCTCTCTTGCTTTCAGCCTCCATGTTGTGAGAGCAGAACCTCGCTCTCTCCCTTTTCTGTTTCCCATCGCCATGCCCTGAGCTCTGCAGACCCAGCCTGACATGGACTGAAACTCTGAAATCTCCATACACTGCAAGCAAATAAATCTTCCTTTGTCTAAGTTGTGTGGTCAGGCTTATCGGGTCACAGCAGCGAGAATGCTGAGACACGTCATGGCACTTTCTTGGAAGAAGCTGCAGAACCGTCATGCTGAGCCTCAGGGGATCGGCTGCAGGCAGACCCTGACGTGACTTCACGGGGCCGTCTCTTCTGCAAAACCCATTCTAATTGCAAGTGTTGACGAGAAGGTGAAGCAACGCGGGGATCCCTTGGTGCAGGCAGAAGTATAAATCCATGCGCTCCACTTTGGGAAACTGAGTGAGGCCAATGATGCACACAGCCTAGGAGCTGGCCGGTCCCTGCCAGGTATGTGCCTTAGAGATGCTCCATGCAGTGTTCCGGGAGACGCACACAGCTATGCGCATAGGAGTGTCGTTCATGAACCAATAACCGGGACTCACTCCAAAGGTCCACCAGCAGCAGAATGGGTAATTACAGTGCGGTACAAGTACACACCAGCAACAGAGAAAAAAATGAAGTTTATAGCTGCATAGTTCAAAATGGAAAACTGTTCAAGATAGACTATTGAGCCAAAACACAGCTCACAGAGGAGTGCATAGGTACATATATACATATATAATGAAATGCAAGAGCTACTGGGTGTGGTGGCACATGCCTATAATTCCAGTACGTGGGAGGCTGAGGCAGGAGGATCTCAGGTTCGAGGATAGCCTGAGCAAATAGTGAGACTCTCATCAACCTAGCGAGACCCTGTTTTGAAATAAAAAATAAAATAGGACCGGGGGTGTAGCTTAGAGGTAGAATGCCTCTGGGTTCAATCCCCAGTACCAAAAAAATTGAAAATTAGCCGGGCGTGGTGGCACACGCTTGTAATCCCAGTACTTTGGGAGGTGGAGACCGAAGGATCCTGGTTTGCGGCTAGCCTCAGCTCTCTCTCTCTTCCCCCTTTTTTATTTTTTTTTAAATAAAGCCATCAACTATCCAGTTGTGGCGCAGATGACTGTGCCTGTCTTAGGTTGTTTTCTCCAAGGAATAAGCCTTACCCGTCATTGGAGCACAGATATGATTCTATCTATGTCCTGTCTTAGGTTGGCTTATCTTGAGAAAATCTTACCCGTCATTGACTACCAGCCACTGCTCAGGGAACAGTACGA
>PVJS01040984.1:0-18247 GCA_004027185.1 Glis glis
AGGATCCAGGTTCGTGGCCAGCCTCAGCTCTCTCTCTCTCTCTCTCTCTCTCTCTCTCTACCTAGTGAGGCCCTCCGCAACTTCGTGAGACCCAGTTTCAAAATAAAGTATAAAAAATAGGGCCGGGGGTGTAGCACAGAGGCAGAACGCCCCTGGGTTCAATCCCTGGTACCGCAAAAAAAAAAAAATAAATAAAAAATAAAAAATAAAATATAATGCCGGGCGTGGTGGCGCACGCTTCTAATCCCAGTACTTGGGAGGCTGAGACCGGAGGATCAGGGTTCGCGGCCAGCCTCAGCTACTTAGTTAGGCCCTCCGCAACTTTGTGAGACCCGGTTTCAAAATAAAGTATAAAAAATAGGGCCAGGGGTGTAGCTCGGAGGTAAAACGCCTCTGGGTTCAATCCCTGGTACAGCAATAAATAAATAAATAAATAAATAAATAAATAAATAAATAAATAAAATAATATATAGAGCCAGGCGTGGTGGGGCATACTTGTAATCCCAGTACTTGAGAGACTGAGACCAGAGGATCTGGGTTTGCGGCCAGCCTCAGCTACTTAGTGAGGCCCTCCGCAACTTGGTGAGACACTGTTTCAAATAAAGAATAACAATAATAAAAAAAAAAAAAGGCTGGGGTGTAGCTCGGCGGTAGAATGCCCCTGGGTTCAATCCCCAGTTCTGCAAAAAATTTTTAAAAATTAAAAAATAATTAAAAATAAATAAAAAGCCGGACGTGGTGGTGCACGCTTGTAATCCCAGTACTTGGGAGACTGAGATAGGAGGATCAAGCTTCACAACCAGCCTCATCTACCTAGTGAGGCCCTCTGCAACTTAGTGAGACCTTGTTTCAAAATAAAGAATAAAAAATAGGGCTGGGAACTGGGCGTTGTGGCGCATGCTTGTAATCCCAGTACTTGGGAGACTGAGACAGCAGGATCCTGGGTTCGCGGCCAGCCTCAGCTACTTAGTGAGGCCCTCTGCAACTTAGTGAGACCCTGTTTCAAAATAAAGAATAAAAAGTAGGGCTAGGGGTGTAGCTCAGAGGTAGAATGCCCTTGGGTTCCATTCCCAGTACTGCAAAAAAAAATAAAATAGGCCTGGGGGTGTAGCTCGGAGGTAGAATGCCCCTGGGTTCATTCCCTGGTACTGAAAAAAAGAATAAATAAATAAATAAATAAATAAATAAATAAAATAAAAATAATAATAAAAAATGAAATAGGGCCAGGGGTTAGCTTGGAGGTAGAAGGCCCCTGGGTTCAATCCCCAGCATCAATAAAACCAAAACCAAAAACAAAACTTAGTAAATTTTTTAAGCTTAACTACTTAATAAATAAAACTTAAGATTTTTTTTGGGTCTATGGACAATGTAAGAAAATATTACTGAGCCAGGCGTGGTGGCACACACCTGTATTCCCAGTACTTGGGAGACTGAGACAGGAGGATCACAGGTTCAAGACCAGCCTCAGCAACTTAGTGAGACCCTGTTTCCAAATAAAAAATAAAATTGAGCCAGGAGTGGTGGCGCATGCTTGTAATCCCAGTAGTTGGGAGGCTGAGACAGGAGGATCGCAGGTTTGTGACCAGCCTCAGCTACTTAGTGAGGCCCTCTGCAACTTAGTGATACCCTGTTTTAAAATAAAAATAAAATAGGGCTGGGGTGTAGGCCAGAGGTAGAATGCCCCTGGGTTCATTCCTCAGTACCACCAAAAAAAAAAAAAAAAAAATTGGTAGAATTCAATGGTAAGACATCTGAGCCTTGGAGTTTTCTTTTTGGAAAGATTTTGAACTATAAATTTAATTTCTAATAGAATGCGATTATTTAGATTTCCTACCTTTTTTTTTTTTTTTTTTTTTGCGGTACCAGGGATTGAACCCAGGGGCGTTCTACCTCCGCACTACACCCCCGGCCCTATTTTTTTTTTTATACTTTATTTTGAAACCGGGTCTCACAAAGTTGCGGAGGGCCTAACTAGGTAGAGAGAGAGAGAGAGAGAGAGAGAGAGAGAGACAGGGAGAGAGGGAGAGAGAGAGAGAGAGAGAGAGAGAGAGAGAGCGAGCTGAGGCTGGCCGCAAACCCGGATCCTCTGGTCTCCGCCTCCCAAAGTACTGGGATTACAAGCGTGCGCCACCACGCCCGGCTTCCTACTTTTTCTTAAATCAGTTTTCACATTTTGTGTCTATCAAGTAATATGTCTATTTCATCTAGGTTGTCAAATACATTGACATAAAATGGTTCATAATACTGGATTCACTTTTTTTTTGTACTAGGGATGGAACCCAGGGGCATTCAACCTCCAAGCTACACCCCCAGCCCGTTTTTTTTTTATTATTTATTTATTTATTTTTGCAGAACTGGAGATTGAACCCAGAGGCATTCTACCTCCGAGCTACACCCCCAGCCTGATTTTTTTATTCTTTTTTTGGAAACAGGGTCTCACTAAGTTGCAGAGGGCCTCACTAAGTAGCTGAGGCTGGCCGCGAACCCCGGATCCTCCTGTCTCAGCCTCCCAAGTACTGGGATTACAAGCGTGCGCCACCATGCCCAGCTTATTCTTTATTTTGAAACAGGGTCTTACTAAGTTGTGGAGGGCCTCACTAAGTAGCTGAGGTTGGATGCAAACTTGAGATCCTCCTGTCTCAGCCTCTCAAGTACTGGTATTACAACTGCACGCTGCCACGCCTGACTTGTATTCACTTATTCTTTTTTGAGATGCTGATGATCACACCCAGGGCCTCCCACATGCCAGGCAAGAACTCTACCACTTGAGCGGCATTCCCTGTCCTCACTTATTATTTTTTTAATGTCTATGTTACCTGTAGCAATGTGTCTCATTCCTGATATTAGTAATTTTATCATATTCTGCTACTTCCTGCCAGGTCTGATACTTTTTTTATTAGATAATGGATATCATAAATTTTATGTGCTCAAATGAGTAAGTTTTCTTGTCTTACTTTAATGAGTGCTGTATTTTGTCTTAATAAATTGTTAGATTATTTGGGGTCCAGTATAATACTTCCAAGTCTTGTTTGTTTTTTTTTTTGTGTGTGTGTGTGCGCTACTGGGGATGAAACCCAGAAGCATTCTACCTCTGAGCTATACCCTCAGCCCTACTTTTATTCTTTATTTTGAAACAGGGTCTCACCATGTTGTGAAGGGCCTCAGTAAGTAGCTGAGGCTGGCTGGGAACCTGCGATCCTCCTGTCTCAACCTCCCAAGTACTGGGATTACAAGCACTCCTCCATGGCTGGCTTGTTTTTATTTTATTTTATTTTATTTTATTTATTTATTTATTTATTTTTGCGGTACCAGGGATTGAATGAACCCAGGGGTGTTCTACCTCCGCGTTACACCCCGGCCCTATTTTTTTATACTTTATTTTGAAACCGGGTCTCATGAAGTTGCGGAGGGCCTCACTAGGTAGAGAAAGAGAGACAGGGAGAAAGAGAGAGAGAGAGAGAGAGAGAGAGAGAGAGAGCGAGCGCTGAGGCTGACCGCGAACCCGGATCCTCCGGTCTCCGCCTTCCGAAGTACTGGGATTACAAGCGTGCACCACCACGCCCGGCAGCTGGCTTGTTTTTAAGGGCAAGTCTGTTATTATTTATTACGTGGTTGTTTTACTGTATAACTAATGTGTGGCCTTTAGGAGGTTTCTATTGACTCCCCCAAGTAATCAACAAGATATCTGAAGCCTGGTGGTGGCACATGCCTGTAATCCCAGGATTTGGGAGCCTAAGACAGCAGGATTTCAGGTTCAAGGTCAGCCTCAACAATTTAGCAAGACCCTCAGCAATTTAGTGAGACCCTGTCTCCAAATGAAAAAACAAAGGGCTGCGGGTACAGCTCATAGGTAGAATGCCCCTGGGTTCAATCCTTAGTACCAATTTTTTTTTTGTGTGTGTGGTTCTGGGGGTTAAACCCAGGGGCATTCTACCGCTGGGCTACACCCCCAGCCCTATTTTTTTATTCTTTATTTTGAAACAGGGTCTCACTAAGTTGCGGAGGGCCTCACTTAGTAGCTGAAGCTGGCCGCGAACCCGGATCCTCTGGTCTCAGCTTCCCAAGTACTGGGATTACAAGCATGTGCCACCACACCTGGCCTAAATTTTTTAAATGGTGGCACATGCCTGTAATCCCAGGATTTAGGAGGCTAAAAAGCAAGATCTCAGGTTCAAGGTCAGCCTCAACAATTTAGCAAGACCCTCAGCAACTTAGTGAGACCCTGTCTCCAAATGAAAAAACAAAGGGCTGAAGGTGCAGCTCAGAGGTAGAATGCCCCTGGGTTCAATCCTTAGTACCATATATATATATATATATATATATATATATATATTTTTAGTGGTACTGGGGATTGAACAAGGGGGCATTATACCTCCGGGCTACAGTCCCAGCCCTATTTTTTATTCTTTATTTTGAAACAGGGTCTCACTAAGTTGCAGAGGGCCTCACTAAGTAGCTAAGGCTGGCTGCGAACCTAGATCCTCCTGTCTCAGCCTCCCAAGTACTGGGATTACAAGCGTGCGCCACCACGCCCGGCCCAAATTTTTTAAAAATAAAAACATTTCATATATTTTGTCCAGATTCTAGGTTCTTTACCACAGGAAGTATTTTCTGTTACTTTACCATGCTTGGAAGCAGAAGATGCTTTTTAGCTACAATGGAAAGGTAGAATCCCAAGTCACTGGGATTACAGGTGTGTGCCACTGCACCCAGTTTGTTATTATATTTGTGTGTATGTGTGTAGTGCTGGGGATTGAACCCAGGGTATTGTACATGCTAAGCAAGTACTCTGCCACTGAGCTAAGTTCCCTGCTAGATGTCTTTTTATCACTCTAAGTATTCAGGGTAACCATGAGGATCAAAAGAGAAATCACACATCAGTTTATTCTTTTAACTCACATTGGAAAAGTTTCCTTTTGTCTGCCTCCTTGTAATGTGGGAGAGATGCGCTACTTACATTGCATAGTCCTTTGATACAGAGAGCCAACAAACAGGAAGATTCAAGGGAAAAGGTCAGAATATATGTGAGGTAGCTTTGGCCCCAACACCCAGAAAACTCTGTCCTGTGACTGGAGGTTTGCTAGCCTTCATTTTCTAGGAATGTAATTGCAATGGTTTTGATATGGTTTGAGTAGTGGAACCTTTAAGATGTGAGGCATAAAGCCGGGCGTGGTGGTGCACGCTTGTAATCCCAGTACTTGGGAGACTGAGACTGGAGGATCCAGTTTCGTGGCCAGCCTCAGCTACTTAGTGAGGCCCTCTGCAACTTAGTGAGACCCTGTTTCAAAATAAAGAATAAAAAATCGAGACGGGCGTGGTGGCGCCCGCTTGCAATCCCAGTACTTGGGAGGCAGACATTGGAGGATCCGGGTTCACGACCAGCCTCAGCTACTGAGGCCTCCGCAACTTTGTGAGACCCGGTTTCAAAACAAAGTATAAAACATAGGGCTGGGGATGTAGTTTAGAGGTAGAAAGCCCCTGGGTTCAATCCCCGGTACCGCAAAAAAAAAAAAAAAAAAAAAAAAAAAAAAATAGGGCCGGGGATGTAGCTCGGAGGTAGAACGCCCCTGGGTTCAATCCACAGTACCACAAAAAAAAAAAAAAAAAAAAAAAAAAGATGTGGGGCCTAGTTGGAGGTAATTAGATGACCAGGGCTCCACTCTCAGAAGAGATTTATTTCTTCTGGGTCCCAGGTTAGTTATTGGGAGATCAGATTGTTATAAAGTGAGGCCACCTCACCACTTGGTCCCTTCTGTATGTCACTGGTTCCCTTTCTGTTTATCAACTATGTTGTGATGCAACCAGGGGGCCATCATCAGGAGACCAGTGCCACGCTGTCTGAATCCACAGCCTTAATTTTCTCTTCTTTAAAATAGGAGCAGCTGAGCCAGGAGTGGTGGTGCATGCCTGTAATCTCAGTATTTGGGAGGCTAAGACAGGAGGATCGCAGGTTCAAGGACAACCTCAGCAAGTGTGAGACTCTCATCAACCTAAGGAGACCCTGTTTCAAAATAAAAAATAAAATAGTGCTGGGGATGTAGCTCAGAAGTAGAATTTCCCTGGGTTCTGTGCCCAGTACCACACACACACACACACACACACACACACACACACACATACACACACACACACAAATGAGCAGCCGGGTATGGTGGAGCACGCCTGTAATCCCAGTACTTGGGAGGCTGAGACAGGAGGATCGCAGGTTTGAAGCCAGCCTCAGCAAACTAGTGAGGCTGTCAGAAATTTAGTGAGACCCAGTTTCAATACCAAAATAAATAGCCGGGCGTGGTGGCGCTCACTTGTAATCCTAGTACTTGGGAGGCTGAGACAGGAGGATCACAGGTTCGCAGCCAGCCTCAGCTACTTAGTGAGGCCCTCCACAATTTAGTGAGACCCTGTTTCAAAATAAAGAATAAAAATAGTAGGCCGGGCGTGGTGGCGCACACTCGTAATCCCAGTACTTGGGAGGCGGAGACTGGAGGATCCAGGTTCGCAGCCAGCCTCAGCTCTCTCTCTCTCTCTCTCTTTCCCTGTCTCTCTCTCTCTACTTAGTGAGGCCCTCCACAACTTTGTGAGACCCAGTTTCAAAATAAAGTATAAAAAATAGGGCCGGGGGTGTAGCGCGGAAGTAGAACGCCCCTGGGTTCAATTCCGGGTACCACACACACACACACACAAAGGGCTGGGGTTGTAGCTCAGAGGTAGAATGCCCCTGGGTTCAATCCCCAGTACTGCAAAATGAATAAATAAGTAAAATAGGGCTGGGGTGTAGCTTGGGGGTAGAATGTCCCTGGGTTCAATCCCCAGCACCACAAAAATAAATAAACAAACAAATTAATTAATTAATTAATTAAAAAAAAAGGCGTAACAAAGCTAGGCTTTGTGGTACATGTCTATATTCCCAGTACCTAAGAAGCTGAGACAGGAGGATTGCAGGTTCAAGACCAGCCTCAGTGATGTAGCGAGACTCTCAGCAACCCAGCAAGACCCTGTTTCAAATATAAAAAAATTAAAATAAAAATTAGGCTGGAGGCCGGGCATGGTGGCGCATGCTTGTAATCCCAGTACTTGGGAGGCAGAGACCGGAGGATCCGGGTTCGCCGGCAGCCTCAGCTACTTAGTGAGGCCCTCCGCAATTTAGTGAGACCTGGTTTCAAAATAAAGTATAAAAAATAGGGCCAGGGGTGTAGTTCGGAGGTAAAATGCCCCTGGGTTCAATCCCTGGTACCGCAAAAAAAAAAAAAAAAAAAAAAAAAAAAAAAATTAGGCTGGGGGTATATTCAGAGGAAGAATGCTCCTGGGTTCAATCACAGGTTCGAGGCCAGCCTCAGCAACTTAGTGAGGCCCTCAGCAACTCAGTGAGTCCTTGTTTCAAAATAAAAAATAAACCAGGTGTGGTGGCACATGCTTGCAATCCCAGTACTTGGGAGGCTGAGACAGGAGGATTATAGGTTCATGGCCAGCCTCAGCTACTTAGTGAGGCCCTCTGCAATTTAGACCCTGCTTCAAAAATAAAGAATAAAAAATAGGGTTGGGGGTGTAGCTCGGAGATGGAATGGCCCTGGGCTCAATTCCCAGTACTACCAAAACAAACAAACAAACAAAATAAAAAAATAAATAGGGCCAGGAGTTTAGCTCAGAAGTAGAACACCATGGGTTTAATCCCCTGTATCCCCCCTCCCAACACACAAAGTAATATGCATCTAGGAATGCAGTGTTGGTTCAACATTAGAAAAGCTATTAATAAGCAGGGCATGGTGGCTCACGCCTGTAATCCCAGTACTTGGGAGGCTGAGACAGGGGGATCATAGGTTTGAAGCCAGTCTCAGCAACTTAGTGAGACCGTTTCCAAATAAAAAAATAAAATAGAGCTAGGGGTATATCCCAGAGGTAGAGGGCCCCTAGGGTCCTATTCCCAGTAACACACACACACACACACACACACACACAAGCTATTAATATAATTTGCCACTTTTTTGGGGGGGGTACTGGGGATGGAACCCAGGGGCATTCTACCTCTGAGCTACACCCCCATCCCTATATTTTATTCTTTATTTTGAAACAGGGTCTCACTAAGTTGCAGAGGACCTCACTAAGTAGCTGAGGCTGGGTGCGAACCCGGATCCTCAGGTCTCCTGAGGACTGACTGGGATTACAAGCGTGCACCACCACCCCCGGCTAATTTGCCACTTTTGAGCTCTTGGCCAATGCTATAGGCAAAAAGAAAAAAAAAGGCATAGGATTTGGAGGGAAGAGATAAAGCTTAACCTTATTTGAAAACTATGAGATCAGCTATATTAAAAAAAAAAATCAAGCCGGGCGTGGTGGCGCACGCTTGTAATACCAGTACTTGGGAGGCTGAGACCAGAGGATCTGGGTTCGCGGCCAGCCTCAGCTACTTAGTGAGGCGCTCTGCAACTTCGTGAGACCTGGTTTCAAAATAAAGGATAAAAAATAGGGCCGGGGGTGTAGCTCGGAGGTAGAACGCCCCTGGGTTCAATCCCTGGTACCGCAAAAAAAAAAAAAAAAAAAAAAAAAAAAAAATCAACCAGGCATGGTGGCACAAGCCTTTAATCCCAGTACTTGGGAGGCTGAGACAGGAGGATCACAGGCTTGAGGACAGCCTTAGCTAGTAGTCTTGCAAACTAGCAAAGCCCTGTTTCAAAACAAAAAATAAGAAGTAATGAAGGTCTAGCTCAAAGATAGAATGCCCCTGGGTCCAATACTCAGTAACCCCCCACACGCACACACCAGTACCACAAAAGGAAGGAAGGAAGGAAGGAAGGAAAAGGAAAAGGAAAAGGAAAAGGAAAAGGAAAAGGAAAAGGAAAAGAAAAAGAAAAAGAAAAAGAAAAAGAAAAAGGGTCAGGGATGTTGTTCAATGGTATAGTGCCACTGGGTTCAATCCCCAGTATCACACACACAAAAAAAGTATTGAATGACATGATTAGAAGAACTAAGATGAATTAACCAAGTTGCTAAGTAGAAGAAAAATTCAAAATTTAATACTGACAAAGAGGATATATAGATGTTCAACATCTGACAACCATTAGAGTGATACAAATTAGACTAAAATGAAACACCACCATGCAACAATCATAATGGCTGAAACAAAAGTATAGTGACAACATCAAATGTTGCCAAGGGTATAAAGAAACTATATAATTTATACATCGCTGGTAGGAATGTAAAATGGTACAGTCATTCTGGAAAACAGTTTTGGCACTTCCTTTTTTTTTTTTTTAGTACTGGGGATTGAACTCAGGGGCATTCTACCTCCAAGCTACACCCCCAGCCCTATTTTTTTTATTCTTTATTTTGAAACGGGGTCTCACTAAGTTGCAGAGGGCCTCACTAAGCTGAGGCTGGTGTGGACCTGGATCCTCCGTTCTCTGCCTCCCAAGTACTGGGATTACAAGCTTTGCGCCACCACACCCGGTTTAGAAGGTGAGTTTTGATAGGGACTATACAGCCAGGTGTGGTGGCTCATTCTTGTAATCCCAGTACTTGGGAGGCTGAGACAGGAGGATCCAGGTTTGGGGCCAGCCTCAGCTACTTAGTGAGGCCCTCCTTAACTTAGTGAGACCCTGTTTCAAAATAAAGAATAAAAAATAGGGCTGGGGGTGTAGCTTGAAGGTAGAATTTTCTGGGTTCAATTCCCCAGTACTACACACACACACACACACACACACACTCACACAAAGTGGGATCTCTGTGTTAAAGAGTATAAACATTTTCATGGTACTTAGAAATACATCTCAAATTGCTTTTCAAAAAATTTTCCTTCAGAAACTGCGCCTGAGCCAGGTGTGGTGGAACATGCTTGTAATCCCAGTACTTGGGAGGCTGAGACGGGAGATTAGCAGGTTCGGCCAGCCTCAGCTACTTCCTCAGCTACTTAGTGAGGCCCTTCGCAACTTGGTGAGACCCTGTTTCCAAATAAAAAATAAAATGGGAGTGTAGCTCGGAGGTAGAAGGCCCCTAGATTCAATCCCCAGTACCACCAAAAAAAAAAAAAAAAAAAAAAAAAAAAAAAAAAAAGAAGCAGCAGTAGGGCGTGGTGGCATACGCTTGTAATCCCAGTATCTGGAAGGCTGAGACAGGAGGCAGGAGGATCGCAGGTCCGCGGCCAGCCTCAGCTACTTAGTGAGACCCTGCTTCAAAATAAAGAATTAAAAAAAAAAATCGGGCTGGGGTGTAGCTGGGAGGTAGAATGCCCCTGGGTTCAATCCCTAGTACCACACATACACAAAATATTTCCATCAAGAATGAACCGCATCACACAGTGCATCAGATTCCGTACGCATACTATATGAAATCTTCGTAATTGGTTTTAATTTTCTTTCCGTGCCTTTGAAATGTTTTACCTCCGCGGGGGCCAGCCACGTGGGCTGCGGCCGGCGCCGGCCGGCGGACTACATCTCCCGAAGTGCTCTGCGGCGCGCCGACAGGAAGTGGCCGGAGCATCTCCCGCCTCTACGCCGCGGCGGAGAGGTTCTATCCGGGGCCTTGGCGCTTCTCTTTCCTTTCGCGCCGGTTGCCGCTGCGGAGCGCGGCGGGTCCATGTGCGCAGTGAGTGGCGCTATTCCTGGCCCAGTAGCACCAGTGCCCCGGGGTTGACCGAGTCCGCGCCGCGATGGATCCCAACACCATTATCGAGGCCCTGCGGGGCACCATGGACCCAGCCCTGCGTGAGGCCGCGGAGCGCCAGCTCAATGAAGTAAGGACGCCGGGCTAGCGGCGGCGGCGGGCGGACGGTGGCAGGCCGAGCCCTCCGGGCCTGGCCAGAAGCGCGGACGGCGTCGCCACGGGGCCCAGCTGGAGGGGTGGGGCGGAGACCTGACGGCAGTGCCACGCCGGGGCGCCTCAGTCTGGTGCGGTGGCGGTGGCTGCCGCCGAGGCTGCCTTTGCCTCGGATCCGGATCCGGAGCTGGGCCTCTGGCAGCGGTCTAGACATGAGGAGCCGGTCGGGGCGAGGCGGGCGTGACGGGCTGGACACATGGCCTGCTCGGGTGGCCGGCCGCCCTCTGGCTCACTCCCAGCTCCTTTTCTTGCGCCCAGGAGGGGGCGAAACTCACTGGGCGGTTTTTCAGACGTTTCCGAGATGAGTCTCGCCGGCTCCGGGTCTGGAGGGGGCTCCTGGGAAGAGTGGTCCATTGGGTCTGTGCCTGTCAGCCCTGTCACTTCTCTGGGCTGGTCAGTGTGGCCTGCCTCTCGGACACAACTCTCCAACGAGCTGCTAAGGAAAGCTTTAAGAGGGAAGCCTGCGCCTCCTTGGCAGGGCAGGGGTAGTGCGGGTTATATATATGATTCTGATCCTTGCTCTTCTGTCATAATGTCATAGTCGGGAGGCGGGGTGATGTAGTGGAAAGGGTCAGGTGAAGTGCACCCTTCTAGGTGTAGCTGCATCACTGATTTCCTGAGTGACCTTGGGCAGTGACTTAACCTCTTGATCCTGAGTTTTTCCCATTCATAAAATTAGGCCACAGTGTCAAGTGAGATAATGTGAGTCTGAGTGCCTTGACACGTGCCAGACTCCAGATGATTTCAGATACTGCATTTGCTGAGGGTTGGTTTCTTTATTCCCCATATTTTTGGATAACACTCAATGGAAAACAGCGTTATTATGAGGTATTTTATTGTACTCTTTTCATCATTCTTTGTTTCTTTTGCAGTTTTTCATATTAATGATATGTATTTAAACGGCTTCCTAAAATGGCCATTATAACCTCATGCCAGTTAATCACTGTTTTGGTACACTACTGAATCTGACAGTTTTACTGGTATACGGTACATTTTTTAACTTAAAAATAATCCTCACTTTATAGAAGAGATTCAGTTATTTTATGCTCCTCTTAGCTGGCACTTAAAAACATTATTTATGTTGATATATCAGAAGCAGCAAAAATACTACCAATTCAACAACTTCATTTACAGCGTTGTACTTGAGAGTCCTGCCATCAAGAAACTTACTAGTTCAAGAAGACCACCCACGGTTGAGATGAATGAAGCATAGAATATTTTCAAAATAAAAGTTAAATCTTTCATAATATAAATGAGACCATCATACTATACTAAACAAATGCACACTCAGATTCTTTGACACAAAGTAACCTTGTAGGGAACTTTAACATTAAAAAAATTGTTTTGTTATGTGTGTGTGGTACTGGGGATTGAACCCAGGAACATTCTACTTCTGAGCTTCACCCCCAGCCCTCTGTTTTTTTTTTTTTTTCTTTTTTTTGTGGTACTGGGGATTGAACCCAGGGGCATTCTACCTCTGAGCTATACCCCCCGCCCTACTTTGTATTCTTTACTTTGAAACAGGGTCTCACTAAGTTGCAGAGGGCCTAAGTAGCTGAGGTTGGCCTTGAACCTGTGATCCTCCTGTCTCATCCTCCCAAGTACTGGTATTACAAGCATGCACCACCACGCCTGGCCCCTATGTTATTTTTATTTTGAAACAGTCTCGCCAGGTTAATGAGAGTCTCACTACTTGCTGAGGCTGTCTTCGAATCTGTGATCCTCCTGTCTCAGCCTCCCAAGTACTGGGATTACAGGCATGTGCCACCATGCCTAGCTGAACATTTTTTTTAACTATAAAATAGTGAATTGAAACAAATTCCCATTTTGAACTGTTAATAAATTATGGAGGGAGTCATGGATCACTTTTTTTTTTGTGATACTGGGGATGGGACCCAGGGGCATCCTACCAGCTGTATTTTATTTTCTATTTGGAAATAGGGTCTCACTTAAGTTGTGGAGGTCCTCACCAAGTTGCTGAGGCTGGGTTTTTTTGGGGGGGGTACAGGGGATTGAACCTGGGGCATTCTACCTCCAAGCTACACCCCCAGCCCTATTTTTTATTCTTTATTTGGAAACAGTGTCTTGCTAGGTTGGGGAGGGCCTCACTAAGTAGATGAGGCTGGCTGGGAACTTTCGATCCTCCTGTCTCAGCCTCCCAAGTACTGGGATTACAAGTGTGCGCCACCACACCCGGCTGAGGCTGGCTTTAAACCTGCGATCCGATCCTCCAATCTCAGCCTCCCAAATACTGGGATTACAGGCATGCCTGGCTAGTTTTGATTTTGAAGCAGGGTCTCACTAATTTGATTGAGGACCTTGCTAATTGCTAAGACTGTTTTAGAAACTTTGATCCTCCCATTTCAGCCTACCAAGTACTGGGATTACAGGCATGCTGCACCACAACATCTGGCTTGTTTTGATTTGTTCTGTGATAGAAATGCATTTCGGTGAACATTATTTTGTATTTGAAACCTAAAAGTTGAGTCATAATAAATTTTTTTGTGTGTGTGCTGGGGATTAAACCCAGGGTCATTCTACCTCTGAGCTATACCCCCCAGCCCTATTTTATTTGGAAACAGGGTCTCGCTAAGTTGCTGAGGCTGGCTGAAAACCTGTGATCCTTCTATCTCAGCTTCCCAAGTACTGGGGTTACGAGTGCCCCACCATGCCTGGCTAGTCATAGTAAATTCTGCCATGACTTTGCTCTAGTAGCACGTTATTTTAATGAAAAATACTTTCATGTTTTGTTGTTATTATTTGTGTGTATGGTATATGGAATCCAGGGATGTTCTACTTCTGAGCTACACCTCCAGCCCTGTTTATTTTTTAATTTGAAATGGGGTCTCAGCTGGGTGTGGTGGCATGGTGGCTCACACTTGTAATCCCAGTAATTTGGGAGGCTGAGACAGGAGAATCATAGGTTCACAGCCAGCCTCAGCAACTTAGTTAGAATGTGTTTCAAAAAATAAAAAGAATAAAATCGGGCTGGGGGTGTAGCTTAGGGGTAGAATGTACCTGGGTTCTATCCCCAGTACCAAAAAAAAAAAAAAAGAAATAGGGTCTTGCTAAATTGCTGAATCTGGCCTCGAACCTGCAGTCCTTTCTCAGCCTCCCAAGTACTGGGATTACAGGAATGTACCACCATGCCTGGCTTTGCATGTAATTATTAATTTTAAAAATTATTACTTGAAGCCAAATGTAGTGGTACACACCTGTTATCTCAGTACTTGGGAGGCTGAGGCAGGAGGATTGCAGGTTTGAGGCCACCTTCAGCCATTTAGCAAGACCCTCAGCAACTTAGTGAGACCCTGTTTCAAGATAAATAAAAAGAAGCCAGGTGTGCTGGCACATGCCTGTAATCCTACTACTTGGGAGGCTGAGACAGGAGGATCGCAGGTTCAAGGCCAGCCTCAGCAATTTAGTGAGGCTCTCAACAATTTGATTGAACCTAGGGGCATTTTACCTCCGGGCTACACCCCCAGCCCTATTTTTAATTCTTTATTTTGAAAAAGGGTCTCACTAAATTGCAGAGGGCCTCACTAAGTAGCTGAGGCTGGCTGTGAACCTGTGATCCTCTGGTCTCAGCCTCCCAAGTACTGGGATTACAAGCGTGCACCACCACGCCCGGCTGAGACCCTGTTTTAAAATAAAAAATAAAATAGGGCTGGAGTGTGTAGCTCAGAAGTAGAATACTTCTGGGTTCAATTCCCAGTACCACACACACACACACAAAAAGAATATTAAGAATATGTACTCTCATCATTAATCTTTATTCCATTTTAATGCACTGCTTTCCCTTCTTTTATATGAATACTTCCGCTTGGATATTTTTTTGGTGACAGAATCTTGATTTAGGAAACCAATCTGAGGTGAGACTTGAAGCTTGAATATAGTAAGAATGAGGAAGTAACATTTTATTTTTGAGAGGCTTTTGCTTTGGAAAAGGTGATTGATCATTTTACATGTCTTATTCCACTGAAGCTGTATTTGGCTCATTTAGTTAAAAGAAAAAGATCTTTGACATTTGAATGAATCTTTTCTTCACAAAGTAAAGTAATCACTGACTGTAAAAATTGCAGATGGTTTCAAAGTATTTATAGTGCAGATAGTTTGAAAACAAAACAGTGCTCTGGTTACAGAGCCTTTGCACTTAGCTGTTAAATTTGCTTGGAACTCCTTTTTGTGGTAATGGGGATTGAACCCAGGGGCGTTCTACTTCTGAGTTTATACCCAGAATCCTTTTGTGTTTTTTATTTTGAAAGAGGGTCTGCTAAGTTGGTGAGGGTCTTGCTAAATTGGTTGAGGTTGTCCTCAAATTTGAGATCTTCCTGTTTCAGCCTTACAAGTACTGGGATTACCAACCTGTCATTGAAATTCTTTTATTATCTCCCAGACTCAGTTTATATTGTTATGCTTTTCACTGGAGACTCTCAGATTACAGTAATCAGAGTTCCCTTACTTCCTTATGTCTTCTTATCACCAAGGAGTTCCCTGACTACCAACTTTACTATCTCCCTTCACTTGTTTTTCTCTGTATTACTGATTGATTTATCATATATATTTTGCGGTACTGGGGATTGAACCCAGGGGCATTCTACCTCTGAGCTATACCCCTAGCCCTATTTTTATTCTTCGTTTTGAAACAGGGTCTCACTAAGTTGCAGAGGGCCTCACTAAGTAGCTGAGGCTGACCACAAACCTGCCATCCTCCTGTCTCAGCCGCTCCAGTACTGGGATTACAAGCGTGTGCCACCATGCCTCGCTTAAATTTTTCCCAGCCTGCCTTCAATTTGTGTTCCTCCTGCCTCAGTTTCCCCATGTCGCTGGGATTATAGGCAACACTGCACCTGACCCCTCGTGTGTGTGTGTGTGTGTGTGTGTGTGTGTGTGTGTGGCTAGAGATAGAACTTTTCTTTTTTTGGTACCAGGAATTGAACTCAGGCATTCTACCTCAGAGCTACACCCCTAGCCTATTTTTTATTTTTATTTTGAAACAATGTCTCACTAGGTCTATGAGACTCTCACTACTTGCTGAGGCTGTCTAGAATCTGCAATCCTCCTGTCTCAGCCTCCCAAATACTGGGATTACAAGCGTGCACCACCAAGCCTGGCAAACCCAGAGACATTCTACCTCTGAGCTATGCCCCCAGCCCTATTTTTTTTAATCTTTTTTTCTTCTTTTTTTTTCAGTACTGGGTATTGAACCCAGGTGCATCTACCTCTGAGCTACACCTTTTATTCTTTATTTTGAAACAGGGTCTCACTAAGTTGCAGAGTACTTCACTATGTAGCTGAGGCTGGCCACGAACCCCAATCCTCCAGTCTCAGTCTCCCAAGTACTGGAATTACAAGTGTGAGCCACCACGCCTGGCTATTTTTTTTTATCTTTTATTTGGAAATAGGGTCTTACTAAGTTGCTGAGAGGCTTGCTAAGTTGCTGAGGCTGGCTTTGAACGTGTGATCATCCTCCTGTCTCAGCCTCCCAAGTACTGGGACTACAGGCATGCATCAACATGCCTGGCTAACCCAGAGGCATTCTATCTCTGAGCTACACCCCAGCCCTACTTTATTTTTTTATTTTGAAACAGGGTCTCACTCAGTTGTGGAGGGCCTTGCTAAATTGCTGAGGCTGGCTGCAAATCTGGGATTGATCCTCCTCCCATCTCAGCCTCCCAAGTGCTAGGATTATAGGTGTACCACTGTGCCTGGCTTCTCCTTGTACTTTTTTATTTTGGTACTGGGGATTGAACGCAGGGCATTCTATCTACAAGCTACATCTACAGTCCCATTTATTTATTTACTTATTTGTTTATTTATTTTGAAATGGAGTCTCACCAAAAAAAAAAGATTGCCAGGAGTGGTGGTGCACACTTGTAATCCCAGTACTTGGGAGGCGGAGACCGGAGGATCCAGGTTCGAGGCCAGCCTCAGCTACTTAGTGAGGCCCTCCGCAACTTCATGAGACCCGTCTTCAAAATAAAGGATAAAAAATAGGGCCGGGGATGTAGCTTGGAGGTAAAACGCCCCTGGGTTCAATCCCCGGTACCGCAAAAAAAAAAAAAAAAGAAACGGAGTCTCACTAAGTAAGTTGCTGAGAATCTGGATTTGAACCTGCAGTTTTCCTGAGTCAGCCTCCCAAATACTGGGGTTAGAGGTGTGCACCACTGTGCCTGGCTTATTTTTTATTTTGAAACGGTCTAAGTTACTGCACCAGCCTGGAACCTGCAATTCTCCTGTTTTAGCCTACCTAAGTACTGGGATAACGGATGCACCACCATGTCCAGCTTTATGTTTTATTTTTCTTATTTATTTTTTCATTTTTTATTTTTTTTGTGTGTGTGTGTGTGTGTAACTCAGGGGCTTCTACCTCAAGACTGTATCCTCAGCCCTATTTTATTTTTATTAATTAATTAATTAATTAATTAATTTGCGGTACCGGGGATTGAACCCAGGGGCGTTTTACCTCCGAGCTACACCCCCAGCCCTATTTTTTATACTTTATTTTGAAACCGGGTCTCACGAAGTTGCAGAGGGCCTCACTAAGTAGCTGAGGCTGGCCGAGAACCCGGATCCTCCGGTCTCCGGTCTCCGCCTCCCAAGTACCGGGATTACAAGCCTAGGCCACCACACCCAGCCTATTTTATTTTATTTATTTTTTTTATTTATTTTTTTGCAGTACCGGGGATTGAACCCAGGGGCGTTCTACCTCCGCACTACACCCCCGGCCCTATTTTTTTATACTTTATTTTGAAACCGAAGTTGCGGAGGGCCTCATTAAGTAGAGAGAGCTGAGGCTGGCCGGGAACCCTGATCCTCCAGTCTCCGCCTCCCAAAGTACTGGGATTACAAACGTGCGCCACCACGCCCAGCCTATTTTATTTTTTATTTGGAAACAGGGTTTCGCTAAATTGCTGAGGCTGGCCGTGAACCTGTGATCCTCCTGTTTCAGCCTCCCAATAACTTGGATTACATACACCCCCAGCCTTATTTTTTCTTCTTTATTTTGAAACAGGGCCTCACTAAGTAGCTGAGGCTGGCCACGAACCAGATCCTCCTGTCTCAGCCTCCCAAGTACTGGGATTACAAGTGTGTGCTACCAAGCTCGTCTTACTGTTTGTTTTTACTGTGCTGGTGATAGAACCCAGGGCTTCACTCTTTGTTTTATCAGCTATTGAGTTATTTTCCCATCTCTTTTATACTTTTGTCTTCTCTAAATTACTTATAATTCCTAATACAATGTAAATGTTTGTTTTGTTTTTGTTTTGGTCTTGGGGATTGAACCTGGAGGCATTCTACCTCCAAGCTACACTACCAGTCTGATTTTTTATTTCTTATTTGGAAACTAGGTCTTACTAGGGTACTGAGAGCCCTTCTAAGTTGCCGAAGCTGGCTTTGAACCTGAGATCTTCTTGTCTCAGCCTCTCAAGAACATGTTCAG
>PVJS01040985.1:0-18175 GCA_004027185.1 Glis glis
CTCTCTCTCTCTCTCCCTCCCTCCCTCCCTCCCTCCCTGTCTCTCTCTCTCTACTTAGTGAGGCTTCTGCAACTTCGTGAGACCCAGTTTCAAAATAAAGTATAAAAAATAGGGCCAGGGTGTAGCGCGGAGGTAGAATGCCCCTGGGTTCAATCCCTGGTACCGCAAAAAAATAAATCAATAAAAATAAAAATAAAATAAAATAGGGTCTCATTAAGTTGCAGAGGAGGGCCTCACTAAGTAGCTGAGGCTGGCCGCCCGCGAACCTGCAATCCTCCTGTCTCAGCCTCCCAAGTAATGGGATTACAAGCGTGTGCCACCACGCCCGGCTCAGAGGTTTATTTAAAACATACATGTGTACAGGTTTTTTTCAAATGGAATCATATTCTTTTATAAATTTTGAATGTAACAATATAACTTGAATAATTTTCTACTACAATAGTATAAATATTATTCATGGTATGGCATTGAATTGATCATATTTAACCAACCTCTTAATGGTGAACATTTAGACAGTTTTGCATTTTCATGTCTATAAACAATCTATTCTTGTTATATTTGTTGAATTAATGAATGGGTAAATATACCTTAGCTCATTTTATGATTTTTTTCTTTTTTGGTGGTTGGTAATGGAGATTGAACCCAGGAATACTTTACCACCGAGCTACATCCCTAACCCTTTTTACTTTTTCATTTTGAGACAGGATCTTGCTGAGTTGCTGAGGCTGGCCTCCAACTTGTGATCCTCCTGTCTCAGCTTCCCCAGTAGCTGGGATTACAGGTATGAACCACTATGCTTGACTGATTATTTTTTAGGCATTTTCTCCAAATAGAATTACTAGGCATACATTTTTTAAAACAAAACTTGAATTGAGAAATAAGGGGCATTCACAATCAGAAAAAGTACACAGATCAAAGGTGTACAGCACAGTGATATATGTGTGGTACTGGGGGTTGAACCCAGGGGCATCTACCTCCAAGCCACACCCCAGCCCTATTTTAGTTTTTATTTTGAAACAGGATCTCACTAGGTTGATGAGAGTTCTAGTTCTAGGTTTATGAACTTTCCTAGGTTCTCACTACTTGCTGAGGCTTTCCTCGAACCTGCAATCCTCCTGTCTCAGCCTCCCAAGTACTGGGATTACAGACATGTGCCACCACACCCGGCCTTACAATGATATTTTTAAAGTAAAGGCATTCTGTAACCTCCTTCAGGTCAAATGGAAATTTCTAGAAGGGTTCCTCATGCCCCCTCTTATTTAATATCCCCAAAGGGTATCCACTCTCCTGACTTGTAAGTCTGTAGGTTAGTTTTGCCTGCTTTTGAACTTTATATAACTGGGTCATTCCATCTATACTCTTTGTACTTTGCTTCTTTCCCTCAGTATTTATGTGATGTATCTGTATTATTGTATGTAGCAGTCGTCTGGTCACTTTCACTGCTGTATAGTATTCCATTGTATGGATATATCACACTTCATTCACACTGTTCATGGACATTTCGGTATACTACTTCCAAGGGGCATACTACTTCCAAGCCACACCCCCAGCCCTATTTGTTATGTTGAAACAGGGTCTTCCTAGGTTGCTGAGGCTGGCCTCAAACCTGCGATCCTCCTGTCTCAGCCTCCTAAGTACTGGGATATTGATCCATTTTTGTTGGCTATTCACCCAGAGTGAAGATGTAGCCACTGTCACTGATTCCATTCAATATTGTTTGAAATGTCCTAGACCGTAGCTCAAAGGTAGAATGCCCTGGGTTCAATCCAGGGGGAGGGGGCGAGGAAAGGACAGGAAAAGAAAAGGCAAGACAAGAGTGAGATTGGGATGGGTCCAGTGGTGCATGCCTGTAATCCCAGTACTTGGGAGGCAGAGGCAGGAGTGGCAAAATCAAGGCCAGCCTGGGCAATTTAGCATGACCCGGTCTCAAAATAAAATAAAAAGGGTTGGGAATGTAGCTCAGTGGTAGGGCACCCCTGGGTTCAATCCCTAGAAACACACGCACAGACACACACAAAGATTGGGAAGGGAAAAAAGATTATTATTCCTAGATGACATGATTATTTATAGAAAATCCCAAATAAACCAGGCATGGTGGTGCATGCCTGTAATCCCAGTACTTGGGAGGCTGAGACAGGAGAATCAATTGCAGGTTTGAAACCAGTCTTAGCAACTTAGCAAGACCCTCCACAACTTAGTGAGACCTTGTTTCAAAATAAAAAATAAAATAAAATAGGGCTGGGATGTAGCTCAGAGGTACAATGCCCGTGGGTTCAATCCCCAATACTACACACACACACACACACACACACACACACACACACACACACACAAATCCCAAATAATTTACTGATAACTTAGAAGTACTGAGTGAATTTAGAAGAGGGGTTCAATATGATGTCAGTAGCTGGGCGTGGTAGCACATGCTTGTAATCCCAGTACTTGGGAGGCCAAGACAGGAGGATCACAGGTTCAAAGACAGCCTCAGCAAGTAGTGAGACTTTCATCAACCTAGCAAGACCTTGTTTCAAAATAAAAATTTAAAAAAAATCGGGCTGGGGGTGTAGCTCAGAGGTAGAATGCCCCTGGGTTCAATCCCCAGTACCACAAAAAATATATGATGTCAGTATACAAAATTAATTTTATTTCTATATAACAGCAATACACAGAAAATGAAAAATTTTAAATATGCTATTTTCAGTAATTTTTTTTTTTAAAAAGTAGGGATGAACCTGACAGTTGATGTGCAAAACCTCTCCATGGAAAACTCTAAAAACATTACTGAGAAGCCAGGCGTGGTGGCACACACTTGTAATCCCAGTACTTGGGAGGCTGAGACCAGAGGATCCGGGTTTGCGGCCAGCCTCAGCTACTTAGTGAGGCCCTCCCCAACTTAGTGAGACCTGGTTTAAAAATAAAGTATAAAAAATAGGGCCGGGGGTGTAGCTCGGAAGTAGAATGCCCCTGGGTTCAATCCCTGGTGCCACAAAAAAAAAAATTACTGAGAAAAAGTTAAAAACAGCTTAATAAATGGACGGATAGGCCATGCGCCTATATCTAGACAGTTACTGTATTTCCTCTGGCTGCTGCAACAAAGTACACAGACTTGGTGACTTATGAAAACAGCATAAATTTGAGTATCTCTGACCATTCTTCTATGTTCACATTTCCATCCAACTCCTAGATAATCCTTTTCTTGAATTCTGCTGATCGCAGCCTTCATTCCTCTTTGCCACGTAACCTAACATATTCTCCAGCTCTGCAGATTAGAATGTAGACATCTTTAGGGAACCATTATTCTGCATAACATACTCACTACTGTAAAAATATCAGTTTTTTCCCATTGGCCTTTAGGTTCCATTGTAATCCTATTCAAAATCTCAGAAGGTTTCATTTTTGTGTGTGTGACAAGTTGATTTTAAAATGTATGTAGAGAGCCGGGCGTGGTGGCGCACGCTTGTAATCCCAGTATTTTGGGAGGCAGAGACCGGAGGATCCGGGTTCGCGGCCAGCCTCAGCTTGCGCATGCGCACGTGCTCTCTCTCTCTCCCTGTTTCTTTCTCTCTCTCTCCCTGTCTCTCTCTCTCTCTCCTTAGTGAGGCCCTCCGCAACTTCGGTCTCAAAATAAAGTATAAAAAATAGGGCCGGGGGCGTAGCGCGGAGGTAGAACGCCCCTGCGTTCAATCCCCAGTACCACAGAAAAATAAATAAATAAATAAAATAAAATAAAATGTATGTAGACCTAAAAGGGTAGAGAATAGCCAAGACTGTCTTGGAGAAGAACAAAATAGAACATTCAGAATCATATTCACACTTATGGTCCCCTGATTTATGACAGGAACAACATGACCGTATAGTGGGGAAAAGGTTTTTTATTTTGTTTTGTTTTGTTTGGCACTGGAGATAAACCCAGGGGCTTCATGCGTGCTATGCAAGTGCTCTACCATTGAGCCACATTCCCAGCTTGGGATAATCTTTTTCATAAATGTTACTGGTCAACTGGATATCCATATGGAAAAAATGAATCTTGATGTCCCCCCTCACACCATAAACAACAAAATTCCAGATGAATTAGAAACTCTAATATGAAAGATAAAACAACAGAGTTTTTAGAAAATAATATAGGAAGCCAGCTTGGTGGCTTACGCCTATAATCCCAGTACTTGGGAGATGAGACAGGAGGATCACAGGTTCGAAGCCCGTCTCAGCAACTTCTCAGCAACCTTAGCAAGACCTTGTTTCAAAACTAAAACATAAAAAGGCTGGGGGTTTAGCATGGAGGTAGTATGCCCCCCCCCGGGATCATAATCCAGAAAAACACACACATGTACACACACACAAAAAAAAACATAAAAATGTATCAATGTTTTCAGAAGGGCCTTAAAAGCATTATTTTTTTTAAAGGATTCAATTATGGGTCCATACATCAAAATCTTAGGGTCACCACCACTAAATGTTGTTGTAAAAGAGATTTATTTTTTATTTTTTATTTTTATTTTTTTGCGGTACCGGGGATTGAACCCAGGGGCGTTTTACCTCCGAGCTACACCCCGGGCCCTATTTTTTTATCCTTTATTTTGAAACCGGGTCTCATGAAGTTGCGGAGGGCCTCACTAAGTAGCTGAGGCTGGCCGTGAACCCGGATCGTCCTGTCTCCGCCTCCCAAGTACTGGGATTACAAGCGTGCACCACCACGCCTGGCTTGTAAGAGATTTTGATGTGGTAACATGTTCATGAATATGTTGGTACGTTTTAAAAAGCAGATTACCTAAAAGCATTATAGTATGATACCAATATTAAGAAAAACTATAAAGCCACAAGTGAGGGGAAGAAGATTGGAAGGACATACACCCAATGTTAACAGTGACAGGCTTGTTTTTAATGAAATTTTTAGAAACTGGAAGTAAATTCCATGCTACAAAATTCAAACAACCAAAAAGGTGTACAGAAAAATTTTCTGCCCTTCCCGGGTGCCCCAGCCCCAGAGGACCCGGGGCTCCAGGGCCGTTCCCCCGGCGCACCTGTGCGGGGCGGGGCGGGGCCGGCGCTGGCCCCGCCCCCAGGCGCCTTGTCTCCGCCCCCTGCAGACGCGCGCACGCCCACGCTGGATCCGGACACGATGCACGCGCGCCTGCGCCTCTCCCCGGACCGCCGGACTGTGCGCTGCGCGCTGCTGGGCCGCCTGGGGCCGACGCCCGCGCTGCGCTTCGACGCGCTCTGGCAGGTGCTGGGAAGCGACTGCTTCGCCGCCGGCCGCCACTACTGGGAGGTGGACGTGCAGGAGGCGGGCTCCGGCTGGTGGGTGGGCGCCGCCTACCCGTCCCTGCGGCGCCGCGGGGCCTCGGCCGCTGCCCGCCTGGGCTGCAACCGCCAGTCCTGGTGCCTCAAGCGCTACGACCTGGAGTACTGGGCCTTCCACGACTGCCAGCGCAGCCGCCTGCGGCCCCGCGACGACCCCGACCGGCTCGGCGTCTTCCTGGACTATGAGGCTGGCGTCCTGGCCTTCTACGACGTGACGGGCGGCATGAGCCACCTGCACACCTTCCGGGCTGCCTTCCAAGAGCCGCTCTTCCCGGCCCTGCGGCTCTGGGAAGGGGCCATCAGCATCCCGCGGCTGCCCTAGGGGCCCACACCGCACTGAGCCTGCCCCAATTGCAGGCAGTGCTTCCAAGGGTTCCTCTCCTAGGCCAACGTTTCCAAGGGTTCCTCTCCTAGGCCAGCGTTTCCAAGGGTTCCTCTCCTAGGCCAGCACTTCCAAGGGTTCCTCTCTTAAGGCCAGCGTTTCCAAGGGTTCCTCTCCTAAGCCAGCGCTTCCAAGGGTTCCTTTCCTAGGCCAGCGTTTCCAAGGGTTCCTCTCCTAGGCCAGCGTTTCCAAGGGTTCCTCTCCTAGGCCAGCGCTTCCAAGGGTTCCTCTCCTAAGCCAGCGCTTCCAAGGGTTCCTCTCCTAAGGCCAGCGTTTCCAAGGGTTCCTCCCCTAAGCCAGCGCTTCCAAGGGTTCCTTTCCTAGGCCAGCGCTTCCACGGGTTCCTCTCCTAAGGCCAGCGTTTCCAAAGGGTTCCTCCCTTAAGCCAGCGCTTCCAAGGGTTCCTTTCCTAGGCCAGCGTTTCCAAGAGTTCCTCTCCTAGGCCAGCGCTTCCAAGGGTTCCTCTCCTAGGCCAGCGTTTCCAAGGGTTCCTCTCCTAAGCCAGCTCTTCCAAGGGTTCCTTTCCTAGGCCAGCGTTTCCAAGGGTTCCTCTCCTAGGCCAGCTTCAAACGTGTCTCAGACACATCTGCTGGCGCCCTCTCTCCCACAACCATCACTTAGACCACACCACTTAGTGTAGGTTCCTGAAAGCGGCGCACCCACAGGTGACCTAAGCATTCTGACTTTGTCAAAACACATTATCCTCAGCCTGAGAAGCTTCCCCTCGGCGTGGAGCACCTCCCGGAGCATAGTAGGCACACAGTAAATATCTGGGACTGAATGAGAACGGCCCAGTGGTGGCCCTCCTTTCCTTAAGGCCCCCTGGATCTGCTTACCTTGTGCCTACTTTAGCCAACCTTGTTACCTTCCTGCAGAGCAGCTGCAAAGGTTTCTTGCTTCCTGGTCCGAACCCTCTCCCATCTCCATCTAACCCTAAAACCAGAGCCATGTGCCTAAAACCCTGCAGGACTGTGAAGAGGCTCCTAAGAGCTCCATGACACAAACGCACTTTCCCTTAGCATTCAAGGCTTTTCTAGTCTGCCCCTCTCGACTTATCCTCACACAGCTCCTGTTGCTCTTTTCAGAGATGCTCCAGTCAGAACTGTGAGAGTCCCACCTCTGAGTCTTTGTGCCACCTTCCCCTACACCCATACGCACACGTCTGTGCAGAAAAAGCCTTTCTTCTCTTTGGCGATCTGTCTTCCCCAGACTTACCTGCCCCAGGAAGTCTCCCCAGGCCACCAGAATCTCTCTCTCCTACTGTCAGGCCCACAACTCTGGGTCCAGCTAGACTGGAAGCTCTCTAAGGGCATCTGTGTCCTACACCCATCCCAACCTGAAAGGTTCAGAAGACCCCTTCCCTCCCAGGGAGTGAATGAATGACTGGCAGGCTATCACTTGACTCTCAGAAAGGCTGAGCTGGGAGGGCTTCAGAGATCACCCGGCTCACCTTGTACATTTGGGAAGACGGGGTTCCGAAGGAAAGTGAGGATTCCCTTGTTACCTATAGTGATTCAGGGCTGGGCCAGGCCTGGAACGCAGATTCTTGCCCTCCCTACGCCCCCCCCCCACACACACACACAGTGTCTGACCTGGCCCTACCCAAGTCAGGATCAAGTGGGAGACTGAGACGGATGGAATTGGCAGGTGACTGTTGCTGAGCAGGCACTGGCAGTTTTCCCAACTGTCTTGGGAAAAAAGGAGAAGAGCTGTGGAAGGGGGTGGGCACTTTCAGACATCCTCATGCTCCTTAGATCCCTCAATCCCTGATATTGTCAAGGAAACCTAAAAACCACAGTTTTGGGGAATGAACTGACAGAAATAGAGAAGGCCAAAGAAAGGAGCGGGACCTATTTCACAGAGAAGGCCATCCTCTTCAGCAGGAACAGGGGGCCTCTTCCCAGGGCTGGGGCCTCAGTTTGGGAGCTCAGCATTCTGACCTGTCAATTCCCCAGACAGTTTTGAAGTCATGCTGTACTACAGCATCTTCTCAGGTGCTGGGTAGGAGGTGAGGAAAATGCAAAGCCCAGTCCCCCTCATGGCTGAAACAGACACTCAGTGTGTTGGTTTGACCACACAAAACTGCCAAGTTCTAATAGTTTTTGGCTTTAAAATAGCACTTTCATATGTGGCAATATAAGCAGAGACTACAAGGCAAAAGGAACTAAAATGTGCCTTTAGTTCTAACCAATCTAACCAAATAATTTAAACCTCTGGCTGGATAGATGTCTAAGCACTATACTCCAGGAATCTAAGTAGAGTGGAAATTACCGGGAATGCCCCAAAGCTGAGCTCTGACGGGCCGAGGAAACTCCTGACAGGTGATGCGTACTTCACATCTCCGTCTATCCCTGAAGACGTTTTCCCAGATCCACGGTTGCAGGGGCTACCATGACTGCTCGCACTATTGTCTGGCACAGCCACATGTAGCCTTGCACACTTTGATCCTTACATCATCTGTAGGAAGCAGCACTTATCCCGTTTTACACTTGGCAAAATGGAGACGCAGAATGGGTCACTTGTCCAAGGTCACACAGCTAGTGTTGGAGTGGGGTCTGGGCTGGGGCTTGTGCTTCAGGTGTATGCTTCTGTCTACCAGGACATACTGTTCAGGGCGGCTGCAGCTGGTCCCTCCGGCCCCTCTGTTGTTGAGCTATTGCCTGGGACACTTTGCTTTCACCCAGTTCTCTGTGGGACCTGGGTCCACCTTGGGATTACCTTCCTTGGGCTCTGAGTGAGGCCTTAAACCCATAGGGGGGCTTGTTTTGAGAGTTTGGGACTCATATAACAGAGACAGAGCTGGACTATCAAGCAGGAAAACGGGCTCTGGGCCAAGGCTGGGCTAGCCAGAAAACTGGTTTCAGCCCATAATTGGCAGTGTGACCTCAGGCTAGTCACTTTTTACTTCTTGAAGCCTTATTTGTAAAAGGGGGTGATGACCCTAACTACTATGCTGTGAGGCTCATATGAGCCAACAGCTATGAAATTGCCTTAAAAGCTGTGCAGCGCTGTATCAAGCTAGGACTTACTAGCACCTCCAAGAGAGTTCCTGTTGCATTACCCATGCTGTGCTGAGGCAACTGACACAACCCACCTGGGTCCTGTGGCAGTAGTGGGATCCCAAAGTTTTCTTTGGGGTCCACAGTCATAAGGGTGCTGATCACCTACCTTACTCTCTTTCAGAGCTGAACTTGTGGAAATTTCCTTCTTATTGATACAGCAAATTGCTTGCAGAGTGTTTTCCCCTCTGGTGCTGGGGATTGACCCCCTCAATGCAACTCACACACACCAGGCAGATGTTCTACCACTGAACTCCACCCCCACCCCATTAGAACAATTTTCTAATGTGTGTTTTAATAATTTTTTTTCCTGGTGCTGTGCCTCATGCATGTGAGGCAAGTGTTCTACCACTGAGCTATACCACCAGCCCAGTTTTGTTTTAATAAAACATGAATATTGTCCTTGTAACCGTGTTCTTCATTGGAAGTTCATGTTGCACAGCCCTTGCTCACCTCGCATCCCCTCCACCACTGTCTCACAGTAGTCTGCTGGTCCCTATATGAACATCCCAGCAATGAGTTCACCACTCCTGAAGATCACACAGTAAGTTCTTGCTTCCATAAAACAAGCCCTGACTCTCAGCTGTCCTACTCAAGATTGGATTATGTAGCTTTTGGCCTCTCTGTGATCATCCGTTAGCAACACTGAAGTCATCTGTGGTCTCTTACCAGTTTTTGTTTTTTTTGGTGGTACTGGGGATTGAACCCAGGGGCATTCTACCTCTGAGCTACACCCCTGGCCCTGTATTATCTATTTTATTTTGAAATAGGGTCTAAGTTATGGAGGGCCTCACTAAGTTGCTGAGGCTGGCTGAGAACCTACGATCCTCCTGTCTCAGCCTCCCAAGTACTAGGATTACAGGTGTGCACCACCACGCCTGGCTACTTACCAGTTTTGTTTGTTTTGTTTTGTTTGTTTTTTTTTTGGCGGTACCGGGGATTGAACCCAGGGGCATTTTACCTCTGAGCTACACCCCCGGCCCCACTTTTTATACTTTAATTTGAAACCGGGTCTCACGAAGTTGTGGAGGGCCTAAGAAGCTGAGGCTGGCTGCGAACCCAGATCCTCCGGTCTCAGCCTCCCAAGTACTGGGATTACAAGCGTGCGCCACCACGCCCGGCTACTTACCAGTTTTTAGGGATTTCAGAGGCCCTCCCTTCCCTAGGCTATCTCTTTTGTCTGCAATTCCACTATGTTGGTGATATCAGCCTAGTGGGGGCGCAGCCTTGCACAGGGCACACAGAGGTAGCCCTGCAGAGTCTGAGTCTGAGCCTGGTGAGCCAAGGCATCCTGGGGGAATGCTGCATAAAACGGGGAGTAAGCATGAGAGAGCAGGGGTCTGAGTCTGCCTCCCCTACTGCCCACAGAACTAAGACCAACTCAGCAGACCTTTAAGCCCGCCCACCTGCCCTTCTTTGCAGGTGCCATTCCTGCAAAATCATTACTTGCTAGTCCTTGGGCACACCAGGCATTCCCAACATTCCCAAGCCTATGCACATGGTTCCTCCCTCAGTCACGGCTCAACCTGCAAGGCTGAATTAGAGTGCCACCTCTTTGGGGAAGCTTTCCCTGGCCAGTGTCTCCTCTCCGAGCCGCCTCCTGTCTCGACCCCCATGACTCTGGTTAAACATCTTAGCAATTCACATGTGAGGCAGGGGTGCTGCCTTTGAGGGTCCGGAAACTCTCAGGGACCTCCTGCTGCCTTGCAGTGGGGCTACACTCCACCCCCACCTGGCAGGTGATCAGGGATGTCTTCTAGACCAGAGCCTCCCCAGTGGAACTGGCTAGACGTGTGCACAGATACTGATCTGTCAGCCCTCAGGGCAGCCTGGTAAAGCATGAGGTACCTTCTTTTTTTTTTTTTTTTTTTTTTTTTTTTGCGGTACCGGGGATTGAACGCTGGGGTGTTCTACCTCCGCGCTACACCCCCAGCCCTATTTTTTTATGCTTTATTTTTGAAACCGGGTCTCACGAAGTTGCAGAGGGCCTCACTAGGGAGAGAGAGAGAGGGACAGGGAGAGAGAGAGAGAGAGAGAGGAGAGATAAATCACGCGCGCCCGCGCATGCGCGATGAGGTTGGCTGCGAACTCGGATCCTCCGGTCTCCGCCTCCCAAAGTACTGGGATTACAAGCGTGCGCCACCACGCCCGGCCATGAGGTACCTTCTAACTCAGCTGCTGAGGGCCACACACATCACACATGCTGTCATTTCCTCTGCACAGCCTAGACAGGGGCCCTCCTTCTCCATTATCTCCAACACAGGACACCGCATGGTGGAGCACGCTTGTAATCCTAGTACTTGGGAGGCTGAGATTGGAGGATCGCAGGTTCAAGGACAGCCTCAGCAATTTAGTGAGGCTCTCAGCAACCTAGTGAGACCTGTTTCCAAATAAGAAATAAAATCAGCCTGGGGATGTAGCTCGGAGGTAGAATGCCTCTGGGTTCAATTCCCAGTACCATGAAAAAAAAAAAAAAGGCAGGAAGCAGAGTCTCCTGACCTCAGAGGTTCCGCCAGCTCTCAGCTGCACTGATTCCTCCCCTTTGGGGAATCCAGCTTGGGGTTTATGGAGCAGCCTGGGCCCTTCTGATGTGCCAAGCTCCCAGGACCTAGAGGTGACCCGCTGCTCCCTGTTGGAAACCAAACTGCACACTTTCAGCTGGAGCCGAGGCCCTTCCCTCCTTTCATTTCACTGCAGGGCCTGTAACACATTCCTCTACTACCATACTTTGGTACCATACTTCTAACTAGGAAGTTTTGGATATCTGCTTAAATGTCACTTTCTCTACTGTTTTTTGTTTGTTTGTTTGTTTTTGTTTTTGTGGTACCGGGGATTGAACCCAGGGGCGTTCTACCTCCACACTACACCCCCGGCCCTATTTTTTTATACTTTATTTTGAAATCGGGTCTCACGAAGTTGCAGAGGGGCTCACTAGGGAGAGAGAGAGAGAGAGAGAGAGAGAGAGAGAGAGGGAAAGAGAGAGAGAGGGAGGGAGAGAGAGAGAGAGAGAGAGAGAGAGCGCTGAGGCTGACTGCAAACCCGGATCCTCCGGTCTCCGCCTCCCAAAGTACTGGGATTACAAGCGTGAGCCACCACGCCCGGTGTTCTCTACTGTTATTTTTAAAAAGCCATCAAATCAGAAACCTTTTTGTTTTGTTTTGCAGTACTGGGGATCAAACCTAGCACACTCTGCCACTGAGCTACATCCACAGCCCTTTTTATTTTTTATTTTGAGATGGGGTCTCAGTAAGTTGCCCAGGCTGGCCTCAAACTTACAATTCTCCTGAATTGTACACCTGGCAGAAGCTGTTTACTCAATATCCGCTTATAGGCAGGTAGAAATGAAAGTCGGAGGTACCAGCCAGAAACTGATACTATCACACTTCAGTTCTTAGCACATAAATTTCCAGTTTCTCTTTTGCACAAATAACAACCACCCCCTACCCCACCAACACACATGCCTCTCCAGAAGTTGTTTCAGGATCCACCAGAGAGGGAGGCCCTATATTCACAAGTAAAGAACCTCAGAAGACTAATTCTATGCATTTGAAAAGAGGCTCAAACATACACTTTGAAATAAGAGGAGTTATATAGTAAACGAGGTCAAATAAATATGAACAAAGATTAAGAATTTGAAAAGATGTTTTATAAGAATGATTAATCTCAGCATTGGTTCAAAGGAACAAAGGGAGCCAGGTGTGGTGGCACATGCTTGTACTCCCAGTACTTGGGAGGCTGAGACAGGAGGATCTCAGGTTCTAAGCCAGCCTCAGCAAGTTAGTGAGGCTGTCAGCAACTTAGTGAGATCCTGTTTCCAAAAATAAAAAAAAAGGGCTGGTGATATAGCTTGGAGGTAGAAGTTCCCTCGTTTCAATCCCCAGTATCACAAAAAACAAAAACAAAGGGAAGTTATGATATTGAATCTCTGTGAAAGGTTCATGCCTCTTGTTCAAGGAAGTAAAACAATGAGAATCTTGGTTAGCAGGATTTGTAATTTTTCTTTCTCTTTTTTTGTGGTACTGAGGATTGAACCCAGGAGCATTCTACCTCTGAGCTACACCCTAGACCAATTTTTTTTTTATTCTTTATTTTGAAACAGGGTTTTACTAAGTTGCGGAGGGCCTCACTAAGTAGCTGAGGCTGGCCGCAAACCTGTAATCCTCCTGTCTCAGCCTCCCAAGTACTGGATTACAAGCGTGCACCACCACGCCCAGCTGGGGTTTGTAAGTTTATGTGACAAAACATTTGATTATGGAAAGGCTGATTTCAGCATCATTCTCCTATTTAAAACTTGCAAGCACCAAGCTGCACACTGCCATCCCCTTCACACTCATCTGTTTTCTTCCCTTTTGCACACATGCCCTTCTAACATCCTGTGGACTGGCTTACTCTATGCTGGTTCACTGTGCACCTGCCCCATCTGAGGGGCAGTTCTATGAGGAAGGGGCCAGGGCTGCTCACCGCAGTGTCCCCAGTGCTCACAGCAGTGCCAGGCACAGATGAGGCCCTCAGGACTTGCTGAAAGAAGGAATGAGTGCCATTTACTTCTTTTGCTCCCAGAGACAGGACTGTCCTCCTCTGCCCACAAGACCCTTTGACATTCCCTTCTCTAACGTCAAGTGACCAGTATACAACGGGATCCAGAGCAAGGGCAGGGAGGGAGTCAGGGAGAAGAGGCAGCTGGAGGTCTGGAAGGAAGAGCAGGCTCTGGTATTCGGGTTTGGCTTTGCAGAGAACGAGAATGAAGGCTCAAAGGAGGGACGCAGACAGCCAGCTCTGTGCAGACCCAGACACGACAGGACCCATCTGCGCCTTGGAGCCCACCTCCCTCTGGGCTGACCACTGTGAGCACACTGCCTCGTTGGCTCTTTCTAGCTCTCTAATGGGCTGGACAGAGGGCCTGGCCCAGAAATGGCTGCTGTGTGAGGGGGGGGCGTGCATGAAAGCCAGATCTTCAGAGGCTGCCACTCCTGTCCCACCTCACCCCACACACTGGACGATACCAGTGGGGCAACCGAGACTTCAGAGAAGGGCACTTTATTTTAAGACTTAATTTTTTTGCCATGATTTTCTACTGATTCTTCCATGATGGTGTCATCTTCTTCGACAGTGACCAGGACCTTCTTGCCCACTAGATTAAAGATGTCTTCAGGAGGATAGCCTTTGGGCTCACCCACCTTCACAGTGAGCATGTCCAGTGTGAGAATGGTGCCTTCTGGAATTTTCACTTTGGCCACCACAGACTTGCCCAGCTGTGGACAAGATGAAGACTTGGCGTCAGATTAACACTGTATCACACTCAAGGTTCCTGATTAGGTTCCACAGGCTCCTTGAGCACAGGACTATGTGGCCCCCACAGTGCCCAGAACAGTGTCTCACATGCACATGGCCTTGGCCAGTGCAGGGTGGCTTCACAGACTCAGAGGGGGCCTTTACAGTAGCATGCAAAGGAGAGGGCTCAGGCTGTGGAGCCGGACAGAGCCAGGCCCAATCCCTATTAGCTGGGGAGAAGTATGTTCTGGTTTCACTGAAAAATGGGAAACAATAGTGCCTGTCTCTTTTTCTTTTTGAGTACTGGGGATGGCCTCACGCATGCAAGGTAAGCACTCTACCACTGAGCCACATCCCTAGCCCTTTTTAATTTTTATTTTGAGGCAGGGTCTCGCTAAGTTGCCCAGGCTGGCCTCCAGTTTGTGTCCTCCTGCCTTAACCTCCTGAATAGCTAGGATTACTGGTGTGCACCACTGCACCCCGCCACTCACAGCCTCTATCTATATATGTATTTATTTTTACGGTGTTGAGGATTGAATTCAGGGGCATTCTACCTCTGAGTTACACTCCAGCCTTATTTTATTTTATATTTTGAAACAGGGTCTCACTAAGTTGCGGAGGGCCTCACTAAATTTCTGAGGCTGGCTGCAAACCTGCAATCCTCCTGTCTCAGCCTCCCAAGTGCTGGGATTACAAGCGTGCGCCACCATGCCCGGCTTGCCTGTATCTTTTTAGAGGACTGTGAAGATTAGTGATAATAGGTGACATACCTGGAATGTGAAATGAATGTTCTCTCTCTCTCTTTTTTTTTTTTTTAATGGTACTGAGGACTGAATTCAGGGGCATTCTACCTCCGAGCTACACTCCCAGCCCGATTTTTTAATTTTTTTTTTTGAAAGAGGGTCTTGCTAAATAGCTGAGGCTGGTCTCAAACCTGCAATCATCCTGTCTCAGCCTCCCAAGTACTGAGATTACAAGCGTGTGCCACCACGCCTGGCAGAATGAATGTTATCAATACATGAAAACTATGATTACTTTTGTCATCATCTAGTTCAACATCTCATCGTAAACATGGGGCAACTGAGGCCCACAGAGGACAGGTGACTTGGCCAAAGATGCAAACAACCAGGATAAGAACCCAGAGGATAAGTCTGCTCACTCCTAGCCCAGTGCCCTTGAGGGACACAAACCTGACTGCCACTCTGTTTAGTAAAACAGAACTATGGGGGCTCACAATCTGGGAGGGTGACCATTCTGCAGACCACAGGAAAGGGGGCCCCCTAGGAAGGGATATGGGACAGGCAGGTGACAGGAATGAGGGCTACCTGCAGCTCATGACCAGTGTTTCTGCCTTTCCATAGATGCTTTGAAATAACCCATCATATTACTCAACATCTTCCACACCCAGGAATCAATTCTGCTTGGAGTTTAGTGCCAGGAAAAAATGTCTGAAAACTGATGATTATCAAATTATTCACATTACTGTGCTTCACTGTGAGCTCAGGCAGCCAAAATATGTGTTTAACTCCTGCAACTCTCATTCCGGTTTCTGGTAGAATTCTCTCCCCTCTTCTTCTATGTGGTAGTTTCTTTTTACTATTAGCTTCCCAGTATGTCTGTACCCTTTAATTTGGGGGCAGTAGCAGGTAGTCCCCACTAGAATAAAAAATGACAAGACTCCCCACGCATCCCTGTTGTCTGACTTATGCCTCGACCCAGGCAATAGATGGCAAACCCAGCAACCCCGAGATGCCTGGCTCTGTGACTCGGAGGGCCACAACTTCCAAGAAGCCCAGAGTGCCAGCCTGCCAGGTGGCATGCCTCAGCCTCACTACCCCAAGTCTGCAGGCCCGGCTGCTAGAGGATAACTGCACCATCGCCCACCGCCCCACTGCACTGAGACTGCCCACTCACCCACGCCTCCCAGGCTTGCCACGGGCTCTCCCGATGCTGACCCACTCCAACGGACCCCAGACTTGGTCCAGTGGAAGACTAATGTGATTTGGCCAGAGAAATTGTCAGAGTTCCCCTTAAGAAACACATTTCCAGCAGGATGTGGTGGCGTACACTTGTAATCCCAGTACTTGGGAGACTGAGACAGCAGAATCACAGGTTCAAGGTCAGCCTCAGCTACTTAGCAAGACCCTCATCAACTTAGTGAGACCATGTTTCAAAATAAAAAAAAATAGGGCTGAGGATGTGGCTTAGAAGTAGAATACCCCTGTGTTCAATCCCCAGTACCAAAAAAAGAAACATGTTTCCCCTGCTGCTCATGGGAGCCTGAAGAAACTCAGGGGGATTGGGGTGGCATCACATCCTTGGCCTGGCTTGGCAGGGCTGCCAGTGACCCCACCTCTCAGGCAAGTGCACTGTGCCCAGCTCAGGACAGCAGAGCGGGGCAGAGCCGGGCAGCACCCACCTTCTCGTTGCAGGCCATCTCGCACGGCAGCAGCTGCTTGGTCGGGGAGCCCAGCGCCCTCTCCACGAGGCGCACGGACCGCACCAGCTCAGCCAGCTCTCCGGGCTCCAGTGAAGCCGAGTGGTCGCTCCCCTTCCAGGTCTTGTCCAGAGTGATGTGACGCTCTAACACCTTCGCCCCCAGAGCCACTGCAGCCACAGATATCGCTATGCCTGTTTCATGCCCAGAATATCCTATGGGAATGTCAGGAAAGAGCTTCTGATATTCCTTTAAAATGGAAAAAGAAAAAACAGGTTACCCACTGGGGTACTTCATGCACATTCTCCAGAGTCAGGCAGATCTGGGGTGAGACTCAGGTTATCCACTCACTAACTGTGCAATCATGGGGAGACACACTAGGGCTCTCTGAGTCTCTCATTCCTGGGAAGGTTAATAGTCCCTGTCAAGGGTTGCTCTGAAAGCAGGAAAGGCACTCAGCACATTGTAAATTCTCCCAAACCATGGTTATTGTGATCGTTAAGAATGCATGAGCCAGGGCGCACACCTATAATCCCAGTTCTTGGGAGGCTGAGTCTCTCATCAACCTAATGAGACACTGGTTTTTTTTTTTTTTTGTGGTACTAGGGATGGAATTCAGGGACATTCTACCTCTGAGCTACAACCCCAGCCCTATGTTATTTTTTATTTGGGAACAGGGTCTCACTAAGTTGTGTAAGGCCTCACTAAGTTGCTGAGGCTGGCCGAGAACCTGCGATCTACCTGTCTCAGCCTTCCAAGTATTGGGATTACAAGCATGGGCCACCACGCCCAGCTTGTGAGACGCTGTTTCAAAACAAAAATAAAAGATAAGGCTGGGGGTGTAGAATGCCCCTGGGTTCAATCCCCAACACCACACACACATACCCACAAAAAAAAAGAATGCATGGTATGCACACCTGTAACTCTACATGGGCAGCAGAGATAGGAAGATCATAGGTTGGAGGCTAGCCTCAGCAACTTGTTTCATAATAAAAAATAAAATAGGGCTGGGGGTGTGGCTCGGAGGTAGAATGGCCCTGGGTTCAAGTCCAGTACCACAAAAGAAAAAAAAAAAGGTCTGGGGTCTGGCGTGATGGCACACACCTGTAACCCCAGTACTTAGGAGACTGAGACAGGAGGATCACAGGTTCGTAGCCAGCCTCAACAATCTCATAAGGGCCTCCACAACTTAGTGAGTTTAGTGAGACCCTCTTTCAAAATAAAATAAAATAAATAAAATAGGGTTGGGGGTGAATGCCTCTGGATTCAATCCTCAGTATCACAAATAAATAAATACATACATACATACATTTAAAAAAAAATAAAAAGGCCTGGGGATGTAGCTTAATGGTAGAGCACTTGTCTAGCATGTACAAAGCCCTGGGTTCAATCTCCAGTACCGCAAAAAAAAAAACAAAAAAGCATTTTAAGAATGTTTCAGGCTGGCGTGGTGGCGCACACTTGTAATCCCAGTACTTGGGAGGCTGAGACTGGAGGATCCGGGTTCGCGGCCAGCCTCAGCTACTTGAGGCCTTCTGCAACTTAGTGAGACCCTGTTTCAAAATAAAGAATAAAAAATAGAGGCCGGGCGTGGTAGCGCACACTTGTAATCCCAGTATTTTGGGAGGCGGAGACTGGAGGATCCGGGTTCGCGGCCAGCCTCAGCTCTCTCTCTCTCTCTCTCTCTCTCTCTCTCTCTGCAACTTTGTGAGACCCGGTTTCAAA